>JAMPIV010013671.1:0-161457 GCA_024509875.1 Oreohelix idahoensis | reverse complement strand
TGAATAAAATATGTCCAGCCAACACCGTCAATGATCAAATAAAATATATCCAGCCCACACCGTCAATGATCAAATAAAATATGTCCAGCCCACACCGTCAATGATCAAATAAAATATGTCCAGCCCACGCAGTCAATGATCAAGAAGAAAGCAAATAAAATATGTCCAGCCCACACAGTCACTGATCAAGAAGAAAGCAAATAAAATATTTCCAGCCCACACAGTCACTGATCAAGAAGAAAGCAAGTAAAATATGTCCAGCCCACTGTTACAGTCAATTAAATCAATAGTATCGTGAAAGCGTGGATGTAGTGATTATTCGTAGATCATGCAGCTTCCAATGTGTCCCACTGTAAAACTGGCATGTTAGATGGATAAAGTTAATTCTTCATAGCATAAACATACATGAATACGAGCTCATCTCTCAGTCTGTTGGTTAATTCATATGTCGTGGATTTGTGATGACAGTGATTATTCGTAGATCAATGCAGCTGTAACCGAGCAAAAAAACCAACGGCCAACCATGATCACATAAACATGTCAATGGTCGTTGTCCAAAATTAACCGTAAGTAAAAAACTGAATGTATATGTAACAAGATAACCAAGGTTTCAAAACAGAAAGAAAATTGTCAACGGTCAAGTAAAGAATATAGCATAGAACATCACAATCAACCAAGGAAAGCATGCATGAGAACTAATAAACAAAATATGTGCTAACTATAAGTCCTATGACCGACAGTAACTATGTGACAATAGTCAAAGTTGTGTGAATACCTATGTATAATACAACATATGGTGAACAATATAAGGATGTAAATAAAAGAATGGCAAAGAAAATATTGTAATGTAACAAACCGAAAATAGTATGTAAATATAGTGAGGGCATGTATCTTCTTCTTCTTCGTTCATCCTGAAAAGGACGTTGATTTCGTTGTGTCCGTTTACAGCGAAGCTGCGACATTTGCGCCTTTCGGCCGACACATCCGACTTCAGCACGGCATTTTTGGGACCGGGTTAGCCTTCCCTCTGCGATCCCTACTCACTCAGCCAGACTGCAGTGATGCAGCCTGTTTCCAGGACCACCACTTGGAGGTGGAGTAGGGTCTTGGTCAGCTCTGGTTCTCTGACCCTGACGCAAGTAGTCTAGCTATGGGCAGCTAACTGCATTCCTCACTGTTGACGCTTCAACAGAGAGAAAAGAGAGAAAAGAAACACAAAATCTACAAAGGAAAAGTCGAAAGGAAAAAGGGAAGTAACTGTTAATAGAATATGAGCAAAAAAATAAAACATGAGTTATCTACATTAACAACAGAAAAAAATATATATATATGCAGAATTATGTGCAAGCAATTGGAAAATAGATCAAACAAATGTGTAAAAAGGAGATTACTTAATATATCTCAACGATAATAGTAAGGAAGAGTAACTAACTAATAGATTAAAGTCCGAATTATGAAACATTAAAACTATTAATAACATATCATAGGTCCATGAGAGATTGTACTGTACAGTAAATTCTGTATCTAGTGAAATATCATCACATGATGTGTGCATCATAAAGTTACGACCAAAAACAACCAATGTTATTTGTACTAAGGTCAATATAGACACTGAAATCCAAAGTGTAGAAAGTTCTAGTCCAATTCAGTGTAATCCTGGCAAGCAATTTGAGTATATTAAAGGTGCCTATTCTTGATACACGGCAGTTCAACCAAGGCTCGATCAGCAAATGCTGGTAGATTCCTCAAAATAGTCAACGAATTAGTCATTAAAAGAAACAATATCAGGACCATCAAGTAAGGATCATGCATCATTGTAGGCTTCAAACGTGAGCGAATGTCAAGTAACAAAGTCCTGTCTGACTTTTGGATCTGTAAGAAAGTCTTCAAACGTTCTGCAGCAATAGTATATTCAAACCCATCCACCTGAAGACTTGCGTTCTTCGACGATTTGATGTCATGTTCTCACCCATTTTCATTCGTCTTACAAGTACGATGTTTTCTACCTTTTGATGATCTTCATTAGATGTCCAACTTCTTTATCTTATTACTACAAGAAAACCCCATCCGTAACAGACAGCTAGGACCTTGCTACATAATAGAATAGAGTTTGATTCTGAATTGATAGGACCGGACAAAACTTATTAAGACCATCTCTTTACATCGGTAGAAAACTCGCCAAGAATAATACGGAACCCAGAATTCTACAGGACCACTCACAAGTCACAGTGAGATTCTGAAATAGAAATAATACCACATAAGTGTGTTCTAGGTATCTGTGTTAAGTTGCCAAGTAGAAATGGAGCCAAAATGACTTCAGCAGATATAGACAAGTCAACCAAACTAAATAGAAGACATTGAACGGATGACACCACAGGACAGACGGATTTAGCATGACTGTGTGAAGTCCTACGCTCCTTGACGAGTTAAAAGAAATAGAAATAATACCACATAAGTGTGTTCTAGGTATCTGTCGCCACAGTCATTATTTGGTCCGCTTTTGCGATACCAAGCCTTTGATTTGAATTCGGCCAGATAATATTACACAAAATAAAAAGTAACTTTCGTAATATTAATGTTAGGAAATAAAAAATTAGCTGCCGGATGGCCCATCTGAGCATGGAATTTACAGACGGATAGATAATATTGAAGATAATGACAAAAGACAGTTTTGTTCACATCAACGACAGACTGTATGGAATAAAAGTGTCCGCTATTTGCCATCTCCTAGCCCTTTGCACCGTGAAGAACAGATGGTAAACTGCTACCTGATTTACACGGTTTGGGGTGTGCTGAAATTCCTGCTCTCAGAAAGTACGTATTTGCGGTGCTCGGCCTGACTTTGTTATTCGCCTTCATCCTTGCCAGGTTATACATTGATCTAATAATGAAGCTGAGCCTAAGAGGTGCCACATGCCATATATCCCTCCATGTCAAGCACCTTGGCAGGGCTCCTTCCCATGTCATTCATTGGCCTTGTGGGGCCTGCTGCACCGCTTTAACCATCCTCTTGTCATTCTCAGCTCTTCGTATCTCCTGAATTACCATTTTATCTGCTATCCCTGCTTGACGCCTTGGAGGACCAGCGGATGTCTCCATGGTCAAATCCCCGTCTATTCGTCTGTGTGTATCCGATTACCTCCCTCCGCTTGAGCGACCCTTGTGCAGCATCAACAGCTTCTTCCACTTTCCACTTCCTTCCCGTTTTTAGTGTGGGCTGAGCGGACTTAACCACGTCATCTGCTGACTCTCGCAGCATCATTGTGAGCCTTGCCTTTCCTACTTTGTACTCTTCAACAACTGACTTGAAAGGAAGCAAACGCTTTGACTCTTTGCAGTACATTGCTACGTCTGACAGACCTGGTGGTACCCCTAGCCGTTTCCTCATAAACTATAGCTTCCGCTGTACTGGTGCTTATTTTACATATAAACAGTGGCCAAAGCAGTATAAGTATCAACATGAACTGGAGGCAGCGCAGTTTGAACGTTCCAAGGAGTCTGCTTTGGTCTATGGTCTGTTGTCCTCTGCCTGCCATTTAAATTGTCTGTTGCACTGCCTTCGATTCTTTTAATGAGGCATCGTACGCTCTGCCAAGACTTTTAGCAGGTTCCTCAATGACAGTAGGGATTCTTTGGTCAGAAACGACGAATGTGACCTTGGCTATCTTCCCTTTCCTGACTGATAGGCTTCTTGACTTCTTAGGTTTGAAGCTCATTATGCAGCAGCTGACTAGTTTATCCGGGCGCGCTAACATTCACCGTGCCTGGTGTTCATCTGATGTCAGATTAGTTGTGTCATCAATGAATGCTTTAAACGGTGGCATGTGACACATTCCACTGAGCTGTGGATCTATCGCAACTCCTTCAGCTGCATTAAGGATTACATGCATAGCCAATACGAATTGTATCGGAGAGATGGTACATTACATCGCAATTCGAACTTGTAGGTCAGTCCATTTCGTTGTGTACTCTCTGGTTGGAAATCTGAACCCTGCGAAATACTGCTTCAGCATTGGTGCAATTTCTTGAGGAACATGGTACAATCCCAGGGCCTGCCACAACATCTGGTGTGGAACGGATCCATAAGCATTTGCTAGATCCAACCAGATTAGAAGGAGATTTGTTCTGTCAGACTTTGCCTTTTGAATTGCTACCCAGATCATTGTGGCATGCTCTAGACGCCCTGGTTTACCTGGGATACCTCATTTCTGGATGGTAGTGTCAAAGAACCCATTTTCCAGGAAGTTTGTGGTAAGCCTTTTAGCCATCACTGAGAAGAATATCTTCCCTTCCACATTAAGTAGTGAGATTGGGCTCAACTGAAATTGAAGTGGAATTTTGTTCCTTTGGGAAGAAGACTCCGTTCACCTTTCTTCTTTGCTTACAAGCTGGGTTTTCCACGCATTTTTTAACAAACGGAGCAGTCGTTTGAGCACCTCTGGGCATCTCTTATTCACAACATATGGGTCACCAGTAGGACCTGGAGCTGACTTGCACCGTGCTTTCTGGACAATGCTTTTTACTTCTTCTATTATTGGGTGCTTAGTGTTTAATTTACCTCCTGGCTTAACAGGCAATCTAAGGCATGCCATGATGCTGAGCGGCTCATCGTTGCGACCATCTGAATAGGTCATTCTAAGGTGTTCTTCCAGGTCTTTTTTCCTGATGTTTATCGTTCCCGAACGTGGCTGCTCAAACAGTTCTTTGGCGAATTTGAATTGCTCTCTGAAGAATCTTTCCTTGTCATTCCGTGTTTTCCTTCTATTCCTGCACAACCTTTCTGCTCTACAAAGTGCATCGTGTTGGCCTTTTTAAACCCGTCGTAACCATTAGTTCTCTGTGGCAACTGCGTTCTTGAACAGCTTCCGGGCATATTTCTTCTGTTTCCTATCTCTTCTATTCTGATTTGTCTTCTACTTTTGTTCTACTTTCCCTTGCCGCCCTGACTCCAAACACTTTGCGACAGTGAGGATATATTATGTCGCCGAAGATTTCAAGTTTCTTCTCCAAAGTTATCATCTTCAGGTTGTTATCCAACTCTTTTGACAACGCTTCGTCTGACTGTTCCCAAAGCTCTTTTGCACTGGCAGGTGGAAACTTTATTGCATCTCTTTTCCCGTCCAAGAAGAGTGTGAAATCATCATCAGGCAGTTGAATAATCTCAGCACTGTGGATTTACTCCTGGCTGAGTTCTTCTAATGTTTTACACGTCGAAACAGAGCACCACAGTTTATGTGTGTGTGTGTGTGTCTATGTATAAGTAATAATAATTTATTAAAGTATAGCAGATCAGACAGATTGACAGATATTCTAGTTTTCTAGCTTCATTTTTTTCCAATTAGTTCATTTTAATTTTTAGTTTTATTTTGGCATTTGTCAATGTTGCTGATAATATTAGTCTGGGTCCTACTGTGTGGTTTTTTTTCTTCAAAAATTAGCTTTTTTTCCCTACTCTTCCACAGCATGTCACATTTTTGTTGCCACATGTGCAGTGTTTCCTTATATTTAAATGTTCTAAAATTACATAAGTTAAGACTTTCCTAGGAAAAAAAACATTGTTTGTCGGTAACGCACATTCCATTCACACCTTCTCTGGACTCATTCTAGTATGTCCATATTAGAGGACCTACTGCCTTTTAAGATCATCATGAACCTCCTTAATGGTGGAGTTTCTGTTTTCTAGGATCACCATTATGTACTTTCTTAATATAGTACCTTCTGCTGTCTGGGATCATCATTTTGTGCTGTTCTATTAAGCTACATAGTTTGAGTTTGCCATACACTTTACTTTCCACGTTATACGTTGCCAATTTTGTCTTTTATTTTCCCAAAAGCCCAAAATTGGATCTTTAAAATACAAATGTAAAGACATCATTGAGGTATATTTCTGTTATTCGGTTGCCATTAAAATGTGGGAAGATTTGAATTTGTTGTTGATGTCATGTTTGATTTTCTTGTACTTTTTCAGCAGCCAAAAGTGTTTTTGTTTGTTTGATTTTTGGCAAGGCCTTCCAAAAGTTATAAACACAAAGAAAATTACATTTTTTTAAAAAATAATGTACCTGCTTTATGTACTAGTATTACCTCTTAAGACTCACCTCTTAAGCCAAAGTGACTAACATGAGGTTTACATACGACTAGCAACATCATGCATGACGTACAAAGTGACTAACATGAGGTTACATACGACTAGCAACATCATGCATGACGTACAAAGTGACTAACATGAGGTTACATACGACTAGCAACATCATGCATGACGTACAGAGTGACTAACATGAGGTTTACATACGGCTGGCAACCTCATCATGTGAAACTAATTACCACAGACACCACTGCCACAGGAGCATGTGAATTCTTGCTGCAGGCTTCCTGTAAGGAGACCAAATACACTGGTAGTTCCATGCTGCGTTAGGAGACCAAATACACTGGTGGTTCCATGCTGCGTTAGGAGACCAAATACACTGGTGGTTCCATGCTGCGTTAGGAGACCAAATACACTGGTGGTTCCATGCTGCGTTAGGAGACCAAATACACTGGTGGTTCCATGCTGCGTTAGGAGACCAAATACACTGGTGGTTCCATGCTGCGTTAGGAGACCAAATACACTGGTGGTTCCATGCTGCGTTAGGAGACCAACTGCAATGCTGGTTCCTTGTTCCGTAATGAAACCAACTACACTAGTTTTTAGATGTTCCGTAATGAAACCAACTACCCTAGTTTTTAGATGTTCCGTAATGAAACCAACTACACTAGTTTTTAGATGTTCCGTAATGAAACCAACTACCCTAGTTTTTAGATGTTCCGTAATGAAACCAACTACACTAGTTTTTAGATGTTCCGTAATGAAACCAACTACACTAGTTTTTAGATGTTCCGTAATGAAACCAACTGTTCTAGTTTTTAGATGTTCCGTAATGAAACCAACTACACTAGTTTTTAGATGTTCCGTAATGAAACCAACTACACTAGTTTTTAGATGTTCCGTAATGAAACCAACTACACTAGTTTTTCCACGTTCCGTAATGAAACCAACTACACTAGTTTTTCCATGTTCCGTAAGGAGACCAACTACACTAGTTTTTCCATGTTCCGTAATGAAACCAACTACACTAGTTTTTAGATGTTCCGTAAGGAGACCAACTACACTAGTTTTTCCATGTTCCGTAATGAAACCAACTACACTAGTTATTCCATGTTCCGTAATGAAACCAACTACACTAGTTTTTCCATGTTCCGTAATGAAACCAACTACACTAGTTTTTCCATGTTCCGTAATGAAACCAACTACACTAGTTTTTAGATGTTCCGTAATGAAACCAACTACACTAGTTTTTAGATGTTCCGTAATGAAACCAACTACACTAGTTTTTAGATGTTCCGTAATGAAACCAACTACACTAGTAATGAAACCAACTACACTAGTTTTTAGATGTTCCGTAATGAAACCAACTGTTCTAGTTTTTAGATGTTCCGTAATGAAACCAACTACACTAGTTTTTAGATGTTCCGTAATGAAACCAACTACACTAGTTTTTAGATGTTCCGTAATGAAACCAACTACACTAGTTTTTCCATGTTCCTTTTTCACAACTTCTCCGCCTCCGCCGTTTGTGCCAAGACGACGATGACTTCCACTTCCGAGCAAATGAGATGTTGGATTTCTTCCGTAGCAGACTTTATCCGGAACATGTTCTCACCTCTGCTCTCCAACGTGTGCTCCCCATCTCTCGTCAGGAGGCCCTCATACCTCACTATAAATCCACTTCAGATAGAGTCAAATTAATCTTGACCCATCACCCTCACAGCACTGCTGTCAAACGGATCCTTTTCCGCCACCTCCCTATCCTCCAAGCAGAGCCTGCGACCCAAGCAGTATTCGGTGAAGCACCTTTGGTGGCATATAGACGCGACAAGAACTTGAAGGATCTTCTTGTTCACAGCCGTCTCCCAAAGGAGAATGCCACTCACTTTGGCACACTACCCTGTGGTCGGACACGATGCAACACGTGCAAGTATGTCATCTCAACCCAGAAGGTGTCCTTTCCTAAGGCTACGTACACCATCACTAGTAGCTTCACGTGTGAATCGCGTAATGTCATTTATACGATCATATGTAAACGTTGCTGCAAAACCTATATTGGCCAAACAGGCAAACGACTTGGGGACAGATTCAGCCAGCACTTAAATGACATCTCTCAGCAAAAGTCCACACCAGTTGCCACACACTTCAATAGTCCTGACCACCAGGGTCCCATCGACATCCAGGTCACTGCGATCCGATCCTGCTCCTCTGACACTGCCAGCCGAGAACAGCTTGAGAACCGTCTTATCCACCGCATGGGGTGTCTAAAACCAGCCGGTCTCAACACTTTCCACACCTTTGTCTGAGGTCAGCCTTTCCTCTCTTGCTCTATTTGGACTCTTTCCACTCTTATCCTATTCTTCTATTTTTATGCCATCCTCCATAATATGTATGGATGTACACGTTTTCTAATTTGTCTTGATTTTTTTTATTTCATATTCATTTATCTCCTACTTATTCTGTCCTCTTCTATTTCCAGTCCCCACTTTTATTATATTTGGGTAGTTTTTTTGTTCAGTTTCGTTTTTTAGTTTTTAGCTTCTTAGTATGTATTGTGTACTTCCGGGGTCAGAAGTCACTTCCTTTACAGCCATGCTTCGCCTTCAGGGAAGTACCTAGATTTTATTTTTATTTATATTTATTTTTATATTTCTTTAAGTTCTTATGTCTCCTATCTAGCCTTCACTTTCTTTCTTTTCCTGACGAAGGCCTTGTGGCCGTAACGTAGACTACTTTCTTTGTCTTTTGTCCTCGTAAGACGAATCACCTTTTTTCGATTTTTTTTTCAAACCCACCCATTAATATGAGACAAACATAAAGGTATGTTTTCAGGCACTCGTAAGAAATAAAGAAGTAGAAGACTAGACATCGTCATTTTTCTCTCCGATCGCTTACTATTTGACAATTTTTTGCCTTTTCATTCATTATTTGCTCTATGCTGAATCTAGTAGGGTGAAGTCTCTAACACTCCACTCCCATACGGAAGTATCTGCTATCGGACTATCTTTATCTCTTATATTTTTGCTTTACCACTCCTCAGACTTAGTTACGTTCCACCAGGTGAACTGCGGTATTATCGTAACAATACCCGGTCATCATCACCGGTCAACGGTAATACGTTTATCTCATTGAATCAGTCTGACCACCTTTGATAGGAGACGATCCTCGTTTGACAATATGGTCTCGTACGAGGATGAATGAAATAATCGTTTCACGGGACCCTCCCTGTGTGTGATTAGCACGGATAATCTGTCTGGTCAGACAATCGTGACGGAAGGCATTTAGACAGGTAATCAGATCACACATTTTTGTGTGAAAAAGTGTGCAGTTCAAATTGCAGAAGCGTTCAATGAAGAAAAAGTAGTAAAAGAATTTCAAAATGTACCTCTTTCAAAACAAACCGTAGCTAGGAGAACAGAAGATATTAGTTTGCATTTGTCCCAGAACTTGAAATCTTTAATTGAAAATTGTCCATACTTTTCAATGGCGATTGATCAAAGTACATACATATACAGACACTAGCCAGCTTCTTATTTTTGTTAAAGTGATCCAAGAAGACTTTACTGTTTCTGAAGAATTACTGAAAGTTTGCTCTTTGCATGGTACAAGTAAAGGTGATGACATATTTTATGCAGTTGAAAATGCCATGGAAGAATATGGTGGGTTTGAAAAATTATCTGCTGTGTGTACAGATGGTTGCAAGGTTATGGTTGGGAAAAATACTGGTTTTGCTGGACTTTTGAAGCAAAATAAAATTGGCGTGCCTACGTTACATTGCATAGTTCACCAAGAGGCCCTCTGTGCAAAATCCATAAACCTAAATGACACTATGGCTACTGTAGTGAAAATAACGAATTTGATCAGAGGAGGACACAGCTCTCTAACTCACAGGAAGTTCCTTGCATTTTTAGAAGAAGTGGATTCTGTTTACGGTGATCTCCTGCTTCATGCTGAGGTGAGATGGCTTAGTCGAGGAAAATGTTTAATAAGATTTTGTGAACTGAAGAATGAAATATTTGACTTCCCGCGAGACAACTTACCATGTTCAGTTGATCTTCAAAATAAACTCAAAGATATTCATTTTATTCAGCACTTGGCATTTCTCACAGATACAACACAACATTTGAATGTACTGAATTTGCAGTTACAAGGAAAAAGGCAAACAATTTTTCAAATGATGGGCTATGTTGATGGCTTCAAATAGAAACTGAGCCTATTTAGTCTGTCTTTGCAAAAGAATGACCTGTTTCATTTTCCTTGTTGTAAACAGCTGTCTGAGAAAGAGAGTGTTAACTTCAGGAGGTACACAGATGACATTAAACAGCTGATTTCTGAGTTTGATCGTCGATTTCAAGATTTTGAGATGGTTCGTCCACAAATGGAACTTTTTAACAACCCATTCAAGTGCACAGTGGAGTATCAGCCAGCAGAACTACAATTACAATTATGTGAACTCCAATGTGACCCATTCATCAACACAACAGAAGCAACTGGAGCTGATTTGTGGAAATTACTACCAAAGGAACGTCACCCACTTCTGAGAAAATGGGCCCTAAAAGTGTGCTCTATATTTGGTAGCACATATCTTTGTGAGACAACATTTTCTGCCATGAAGCTTATCAAATCCAAGACCAGAAACAGATGAATTGACTCTGTATTATCCCATGTTCTCAGAAATGCTACGTCACAAATGGAAGTAGACTTCAAATCACTGGTGAAAAGTTTTGATAAGCCACACTCTTCACAATGAAATAACACACAAATGTATGGTTGAAATAAATAATTACATGTCATATTACAAATTACAAAACAAATTAAAACAACAGATTCATTATATTTTTTTAACAGTAATTTCAGTCGGAAGACTGGTATACATGTCTTGGTAGATGTGCAGTACAGTAGTTTGCCGTTGCTTTCTGTATGTGGTTCATTATATATGTAAAACTAAATCTCAGAACGTTATTTTTTAAGTATTTTATAGGTCTGGCCCTCTGGTGTTACCCTTTACCATAATCTGGCCCTCGGCCAACCTTAGCTTGGCCACCACTATGCTAGATCGAGCGAGAAAAAATTTAATTTACTTCTTGCACAAACTCAGAAGCAAAGTGAAATCACTCTACTGGTAGAACCATATGGAATAACAGTATTTTGTGCGCCGTGCATTTGCAATTACAGTAAACAAGACACGAGGATAGTCACTTAAAGCAGTAGTCATTAACTTAAACGAAAATTCATTTTCACTCGAATATCAAATTATTATAGTTTGATTTTGACATTTCCCAAGTTTCCTAAACAGTTACAGGGAAAACCATGGAAACTCTGTTTACTGACATCTTATATATATATATATATATATATATATATATATATATATATATATATATATATATATATATATATATATATATATATATATATATATATATATATATATATATATATATATATATATATATATATATATATGAACAGACAAAAAAACAGTTGTATTTGTGATGTGTCATACAATTCAACAAAATTAAAATAAGACAGCGTATCTCAAGGTCTCATATAGGCAATACGGTCAGGCAGAAGTGAAGCATGGACTACGATAACACATAAAACCACAAAGATATTATTATGCACATACAAAGTTGAGTATGTTATGAAGGTTACAAGAGTGCGAAATTTAATAATAACGATCATAGTCAACGTTTACTGCAGTTCTTGTCATAAGAAAACAATAGAGAGTTGTTATGGCAACTGGCTTTTTATTGATGTTTTTTTTTCAAAGAAATATAATGAGAGCGGAATAGCCTCTGCTCATCCACTACTTTGGCCCCCCTCCCCGGTTCAACGTAATTTTCGGTTATAATTGGGTATTTTAGTTTAATTTTATCTTCGATTTTGTGGTATATTCAAATACCTATTGTTTTTTGTTGATGTTGACGATTGACATTAGATATAATTGTTGAAGGTGATATAGAACATGCAAAACAATAAAATGGCATGACATTGAGTAGTGTTAAATAAAACAATATAAAGACAACACACACTTTGGCGTTAATGAAACAACAACGTCTTATCTGTTATGATGTACCTTAAGATAATGTTAAAATTAAGAATAAGGCAAAAAAAACATAAATACATCCAAACTCCAAATAGGCATATATCGCAAACACAACAGCACGTGTTGAAACAAAACGTTTTAAATACCTGATCGTAGTCTGGTCCACATTGGTGTTCTCTACTAATGTTGACTTGAGAGAGGCTCTAGTAGACGACCTGTCCATCTCAGTGTTCTGATGTTTATGTCTGTTGGGCTGTATGGAAAATGGTTACCTGAAATTTACTTCTTTCGCCATAAGATGTTCTTTATGAAATGCGAGCCGTTCACGAAACAGATGCTTAGAAAATTGCTTTCTTCCCATTTCCTGCATGGTACATCCAGTATTCATGTTAAATGTAGCAAATAAAGCTATTATGTAAGGAACATCAAATCAATTCAGAATCATAATAACTGTCTTTTGAAAAATTGTATGGCCGTTGTTCTTTCATTTATGAGGCATTGATAATGTCGTCACGGGGCTTCGTTCATTGAGGTTATTGCGTCTATGAGATCAAATTATGAACAGATGGTCAGGACATCTATTGAATACGTTATTTGAGAAAAGTGCACTTTGTAACCTGTGACCCAATGAAACAGTAGTTATCACGACAGCTGACGGTGCGCGAAAAAAGCAGTAAATAAGTTGATGAGAGTACACTACGCGGGTTTCATTTATTTCATTTCATTTTATGAGATTCTGTTATTGTCTTCTTTACGATGTGTCATTCAATCGCACTCAGAAACATAGTCCCAGACATAAACACGTTAACAGATCTTTTCAAATCCTCAAGCTGTTACTTAACGAAATACGTTATTGTCACGTCGGGGCATTCTCTAATCTATTCAAATCTTTGTTTGGTCTGTTCTGCACAAAGACAAATATTCGCACTTTGTCACATTTGAAATCTGTGACTTTGTGAAAGGGAGAACCAATTTACCGAGGTTGCCTTTAGGTTGTTGTTTTCATTTTCATCAACTGAGCGTACGTTTTGAAATAACATTATATTTGATGAAACAGCAAAAGCACGTAATTTCTGGATGCGTCTGCTTCCAGCTGTGCTTGCTGTAAAGGAAAATATATACATGATTCAAACTTAGAAATTTTTCTTCATCAAAAGATTGAGCTATTATCTGTGTTCCCGTGTGTATCAAGCTGTGTGTTATTTACCCATTGTAATCCTAAATTAAAACAAGTCACGAAATTATCGGGGCACGTAGTAAGTCAGAATTGTAAAGGGACATAACAATAAACTAAATTGATAAGAATGGCGAGAAACTTCTCATGAATGCAGACTTTAAATATCTCATTTACTGAAACGATGAGGTCAAAGTTTGGATACGTCAATCAAGTAGAAGGGTGGAGAAAATATCAAAGCGACTAGAGGTGTCGAACATTATAGGACTCTTTGATACTTTTATCTTCTCGTGCGTCGCAGAAATACCAAGAAACAGTATATAAGACGGCCTGAAGGAGTTGTTGATTCGCTCTGAGTGATCTCTCCTTAGATTGTTCGGACCTACTTCAAGTCTACCTTTGAACACGTGAGTTCAAGCTTGTTGTTCTATGTTGTTGTACTTGACATGATATTTACCTGTGGATGCTTATGTGTGCCCTACAATTTTTGTTGTTGTTGATGACTGTGTGTATCCTGTTGCTTTGTTGTTGTATGTGACTGTGTGTCCTGTTGCTTTTGTTGTTGAGGTGACTGTGTATGTCCTGCTGTTTTTGTTGTTTTAGATGATGGAGTGTATTCTCTTGTTTTTGTTGTTGCGATGATTGTGTGTGTCCTTTTGTTTTATGTAGATGATTGCAAGCGTCCTGCTGCTTTTTTTTTGTTGATGTCTATGTGTGTCCCGCTGTTTTGTGGTTGTAGTTGATTGGGTGTATGCTGTAGTTTGTGTTGGTGTAGATGAATGCGTGTACCTTACTGTTTTCGTCTTTGCAGATGAGTGTGTGTGTCCTACTGTTTTTATTTTTCCAGATCGCTGTATGTGTCCTGTTGTTAATGTTTTTGCTAATGAGTGCCTGTGTATGTTCTGCTGTTTTTGTTTTTGCTGATGAGTGTGTGTTTGTATCCTGCTGTTTTTGTTGTTGTAGATAACTGTGTGAACTACTGTTTTTGCTGTTGTAGATGACTGTGTACTACCGGCCTATATGGCAGCGAGACCTGGACGACCTATGCTAAGCAAGAAAGAAGGCTCAATACCTTCCATTTACGGTGTCTACGCCGCATCCTCGGCATCTCGTGGAAAGATAAAGTGACAAATGTCGAGGTGTTGTCACGTGCTATCCTTCAAAGCATGTATACACTGCTTAGACAGTGCAGACTACGCTGGCTTGGCCATGTACGCCGCTTGGAAGATGGTCGCATCCCGAAAGATATCTTCTACGGGCAACTAGCAGATGGCAAAAGAACCGTTGGGCGACTGCAGCTGAGGTTCAAAGATGTGTGCAAGAGAGATATGAGGGCACTGGACATAAATCCAGAAATGTGGGAGGATGAAGCTGCCGATCGCACCAAGTGGCGATGTTATTTACAGCGCCACCTCAGACTTGGCGAAAAGAAGCTCACACCATAAGCCGATGAGCGGAGAAAACGTCGAAAGTTCAGAAAAAAAAGCATCTGAGAGCTGTCACCTCAGGGGCGCATTCCTATAGTCAGTTATGACTGAATGGTCTATTATTATTATTATTATTATTATTCATATGGTCCAGTGGTCAAGTAACATAAATTTTTCATGTATATTCTTTAATTCAGTCACTGCGACTCCGCGTCCAATGTTTGTTAGCTCTTGTTGGCAATCTGTATGTTTACGTATGTAAAGACCTTGCGTAGACAAAGTTAATGTTCTTAATTAATAATAAGCAGCACATTCTCGCCATAGCTAAAAAAAAAAAAAAACCTAAAGTCTATTGACAACATGCCACAAACGACATAAAATAAATATAGTTAGGTTAATACAAAAAGGAAACACAGCTATTGAATACAACAAAAAACATAGTCAGAAAACACAAAATGGTATTTACAAACTGTGCGCAAATACCATTTTGTGGTTGAGTACTTGTTCTATCCGGCTGAAAACATTTTGTAAATCGTAAGGTGGGGGAGGGAAGGCTGGGAATGAAAGGAAAAAATATGCACATAAAAATGTGTATAGAATACGTCAAAATGTTAAACTAATGGACGCTTCGAGTTCTCACGTCTGTTGATAGAAGATTGAACATTACAATGATGAAGCAAGAACTATTAAGTAATTTCAGGACTGTACGTAAAAAAAGGTTGAGCTATATAGATGGTCTTATTAAAATAGATTACAAGACACGAGTACTTGTCAAACAATATAAGGTTTTGCATAAACTGTTTCCTTGCGTCCCGTACGTGACCAGAATGACGTGGAATATATTTTTAATATCACAGTAAAGCTTGACAAACCTGTTTGTGAAGACGTTGTTTTGTATGTTCAGTTTGAATGTTTGTTAAGACATGATAGTGTATTTTGAGTTTGAATGTTTGTTAAGACATGGTGGTGTATGTTGAGTTCGAATGTTTGTTAAGACATGATAGTGTATGTTTAGTTTGAATGTTTGTTAAGACATGGTAGTGTATGTTGAGTTCAAATGTTTGTTAAGACATGATAGTGTATGTTGAGTTCGAATGTTTGTTTAGACATGATAGTGTATGTTGAGTTCGAATGTTTGTTAAGACATGATAGTGTATGTTTAGTTTGAATGTTTATCACAACATGAAATTGTATGTGCAATTTGAATGTTCGTTAAGACATGAAAGTGTATGTTCAGTTTGAATATTTGTTAAGACATGTTAGTGTATGTTCAGTTTGAAAGTTTGTTAAGACATGACAGTGTATGTTCAGTTTGAATGACTGTTAAGACGTGATAGTGGATGTTCAATTTGAAAATTTGTTAAGACATGATAGTGTATGTTCAGTTTGAATGTTTGTTAAGACGTGATAGTGGATGTTCAGTTTGAATGTTTGTTAAGACATGATAGTGTATGTTCAATTTGAATGTTTGTTAAGACATGATAGTGTATGTTCAGTTTGAATGTTTGTTAAGACGTGATAGTGTATGTTCAGTTTGAATGTCTGTTAAGACGTGATAGTGGATGTTCAATTTGAAAATTTGTTAAGACATGATAGTGTATGTTCAGTTTGAATGTTTGTTAAGACATGATAGTGTATGTTCAATTTGAATGTTTGTTAACATGATAGTGGATGTTCATTTTGAATGTTTGTTAAGACAAGCTAATGTATGGTCAGTTTGAATGTTTATTAAGACATGATATTGGATGTTCAGCATTAATGCAACATAGGTTATATTTTTATATTGTTACAGAAAACAACTATCATGAAGATGCTTGTCATGTTCGGCTGTTTTCTGTTACTGGCCTCTATGACCTTGACCGGTGAGTGCAGTCTGATGCGAATACATCATTTAAATAGTTTACATTATTAGACAACAACTAATATTAAGTTATTCCTTTTTTTTTTAAATTGGATTTTCTAAGTGTTTACATTATGCTTATCTCTGGTATGTGCATGAGAGTGTTGTTATTTCTGTTTAAATATATACATTTCTTTCACTCTTTATATCTGTGTGTGTTTTTGTTGACTTATACCGTTATCGCCTCTTAAACTACTGTCAAGAAAAACAGAAAAAAGAGGGACTAGAGAAAAGATAGAGAAATAGAAAGAAAGAGTAAGCTAGAGAACTGATAAGGAGGACAGAAAAAGGAGAACACTAGAGCAATAGAGAACAGACTCTATATATATATATATATATATATATGTATATATATATATATATATATATATATATATATATATATATATATATATATATATATATATGGATGAGTGTGTTGATATTAGGGTGCTTAGCTGATCGTCCTCCCTAACACGATCATTTCTCTCTCTCATTCTTTCTTTTTTTTTTCTCTCTCTCTCTCTCTCTCTCTCTCTCTAACAATGACCACGTGACTGGTTACTGACCCCTGTAAAGAAGGGAAGGTCGGCCAGTGTATTTTCTTGGCTACCAACCCCTCTTAAACAGATAAGGTTTCCAGCTGACCAATGTATTTCACAGGCAATTAATCCCAGTAGGCATGTAAACATGTCACGCTTGGAGATCGGCCACGGCTCGCAGGTAATAAAAGCCGCTAGGGACTGTAGATTGCGCCCGTCCACGATCAAAAATTACACCCTAGACCAAAACAGGGCACTTCGCGTTAAACTTCAGGGATTTAGCAAAGAATCGGATTTAACCTTTAAAATAGCAAATGACGGTAAATGTGCTACTGTACTTTTCCACAATACATTTCATTATGAGGCATTTCGCACAACGTGTACCAAATACTACCAGAATGACCATGTCGAGACGAGAGCAGATAAACAAGGTGCCTTTGTAGAAGATTTCATCACAACACCACTACTATCTGTGCACCTTTATCATACAAAAAACAAGATAATGATACAAGGAACTGCCACTGTTATTGAGTCATGGCTGGAAACGGACTTTGTCAGTTTAAATGAGTGTGCACAAAACATAATTTGTACCACAAAATTGGACTCGACAATATGTTTACCCCAGCTCGCAATAGATGTCACATCATCAGCCGCCAGCGTCTCATCTGCTGACAGCGAAATCATCAACATTAACTCTAGCATACACTCTCCTGCAAATACATCCACTTTGCCTCCCGCAGCACGCGACTTTCCAATGAGCGACACAGTAGCAAATACTCAATCTTCTCAACCTGTGCTGGCCATAGAATATCCAATGGGCCCTAAAGAAACTAGCACACAAACAGATGAAACATTATCACGTGAAAATCACCCAGAAGTCACTCACATGATAAATGCGCAGTGCTGCCAGGAGCTGATGCTCAAAATGGAGGACACCCTTCGAACACTAATTGCCGATCTGACGACTAATGTCTATAAATCGATCAGCGCAGAAAACGAACTACTCAAAAAGGAAATACTGCATCTGAGAGAAGATAATTCCAATATTAAACACGTCGTTGAGCAACTACGAAGCGATTTTTCTATTTATAAAACAAAGCACTCGGAACATCCTCTTATAGTACCTGAAGCTTCTGGAGATCCCCCCAAAGAACATATAACAAACGAACGCCGCAAGCAGCACCAATGTAACACCATGAAAGTTGAGGATACACGTGCGCACGAAGCTTACCCTATTAGTGTAAAAGTAAGCAACAGGTTTACTGCCCTTAACCAGAGTTCAGTACAAAATGAACAGGCATTAACGCCGCTACCAGATCAGATACTGACACCACAACCACCCGATGAAAACACCCAGACTATTCAGGACGATTCACACCAAGAAAATCAATGGCGGCAGCAAGAATCAAAACGAAAGCCGAGTCAACAACCATGTAGTAAAGCAACACATGTTATAATTGGCGACTCTCTCCTAAAAGGCATATACAATGATCGGATGTCTGCTACTAAAGAGGAAACTGTCTCAGTTTTAGCGATACCTGAAGCTGGAACTGAAAGATTAATTGATAGAATTAATAGGTTCGACATACATCATAACATTACAAGAACAACAGTACATGTAGGGATCAACGACATAATGAATGGACACAGCGTTAGCCCTTCGGCGATTTCCAAACTGACCACTACAATAAAACAAAAATTTCCTAACACCTCCATTTTTATGTCATCCATTATTCCACCTTAAGGAGCCGCGGTAGCATAGTGGTTAGTGCACTGGCTTCCTAGCGCAGTGGTCTATGGTTCGATCCCCAGATGAGGCGGAAAATTTTTAGGCCACAAACGGCTCCTGGGTCGACCCAGCCCCCAAATGGGTACCAGAGCTACTCTGGGAAGGTTAAGGCGGCCGGCGTGATGCCGACCACATCACCCCTCGTGTGCCGACGGTCAAGATAATATGGGCCTAACACCATATTCCCAATATGCCTCAATGGGCGTGTAACGGGTTCCTTTACCTTTTTTTTTTTTATTATTCCACCTTGCTATGGCTTCCAACGTCGCATAGCCGACACCAACAACAAGACACTCCAGAGCTATTGTGAACACAACAACATTGGATATATCAACAACACTCCTTTCTTCACAAGCAACTCTGGAGCACCAAAGAAACGCCTTTATATAGATCAAATACATACATCAAAACTAGGTAGCAGCATCCTAGCAAAAAACATCAAGTACCCGCAGCGAACGCAACACGACAACCCACCAGACACAAAGAACACAAACCGATCTACCATGAGATCAGCCCTTCATGAAAATGCACAACACACCTTACCCGCCCCTCAAAGAAGTGCTCCCGTAACCAACAAATTACCTAACCACAAACAGAACGCCACCTACAGCCAGGAAGCCGAACGTTACGATGTTATGTTTCCTCCACTACCTATAAGACAGCCCCTCACAAACACATTATATGACAGTTCCACAAGCAGTGCCACAATGTCCCAGACCCAAAAATCTCCTACTAGTGTTGGAACCATTACAGACGAAATCTACAGTCGTCATGCTTCCTCCCGTAGTCTTCCTGGTCGTGCTCAGTGGAACCCAGAACTTGGCTACCTGATGCAATTCAGTCCTGCGTCACTCAGCCAAGCACTAATGATGTCTGTGCAACGCGGGCCCTACTATTTACCTGACAGAGACATCCAATATTGATGATGAATCCACTCATTTTTTATTTTTTTTTTATTTTATTTTTTTTTTATTGACTTAATCCCTGCGACCAAAGCCGTATCTCTCTTGAAAAATTAGTTGATTACTGTGACGCATAAAGTAATAAGTACTTTGTTACTTTCTCAAAACACTCTAATTTCATTGGCTACAGGCCTCCGACAGTTTTTTCATAATTTGCAAGATTTTATTTTATTGTATTTTATTTACTTTTTTAATTCGTATTCTCTCAGTGTTGCTTAATTACTGTGTTAGAATTTTAGTGTTGTGATGTGAAAATGTGCGTGCCTACTGTTGTGTGACTATTTTAATATACTACTGACAATTTCAGTTAATTGTAATTTTTTAGCAATACTTGTACCAAGTGTTCGTACGTTAAGTACTAACATTTGTATTTTCACTTACTTGGTGACGTTAATTAGTTTAAATTTTCGTGGGTTTCGTATTCAAAATTGCTTTTGTTATTTTCCTTTTTAAACCACTCGCCAAAATAAAATGCATACCTATCAGACACAATGGCTAATTAAGGATGGTCTACGGCTGGGCCACCTGAACATTTACCATTTATTAGGCAAACTTCCTGAGCTTACACAAATTCTGAATAAAAATTTTCATGTTTTTGGACTTTCCGAAAGTCGTTTAAACGAAAAAATATCAGATGATGAAATTGCCCTAAATGGCTTTAAAACAGTTCGGCGAGACTCAAGTAGAAAGCTAGAAACAGGTATAGTAGTATATATTTCCACTTCTATTAGTTATCGCCACAGAAGCGATTTAGAGACAGCAGAGACCGAGTGCATATGGTTAGAAATAAAACTACCGACTCAGGGACAATTTCTAGTCGGGTATCTTTATAGAAATCCCAGTGCAGGAGCCATCTGGTATGAAGATTTCACCACTATGATGGATAAAGTATTTACCACTGCCAAAGAAATTATTCTTCTAGGCGATTTCACCATCGACATGCACAACATAAACCAAACGTGGGAATACATCATATTATCTTACAACCAAAAACAAATAGTCAACCAGCCTACCAGGGTAACAAATGCATCATCCACAACAATTGACCACATCTACGTCACCTGTGCAGAAAACATTATAGAATGCTCTGTTCCTACTGTCGCGATGAGTGACCACTATCCTATATGTTGCACGTGGTCAAAGAATAAATATAAAGCTCCAAGAAATAAACATATCAGTATTAAATTTAGAAGTTTCAAAAATTTCAACCGTGAACTATTTTTACATGATTTGCGAACCGCACCTCTTGCCAGTGTTTACCAGCTTTCTGATCCCGATGACGCTATTGCCCATTGGATACGTATCTTTCTTTGTGTGTTTGATAACCACGCACCAACTAAAGAAGTTCGTGTGAAACGACAGGTCAAATCTCCTTGCATCACACAAGCAGTGCTAGACGCCATGAGGCAGAGAGATCAAGCTCACAAAAACAAGGACTTTAACATATACAGAGCACAGAGGAACAACGTGCAATATTTAATTCGTAGAGAAAAAAAAATACTTTAAAAATTTGGTTCAGAACAAAACAAACAGTAAAGATATATGGAAAGCAATCAATACCTTAGCGAACAAGCGAAATCTGTCAGTCTCGTCAACTCCTAATACCTCATTTACTTCCACAGACTTCAGCAATTACCTTCAGGCAGAAATAAACAGTCTTAAATCTACAATACCAAATTCACCTTGTGACTTAGGCAGGCTGTCAGTATTTTGTGAGAACAAATGTACCAACACAATCCCATCCAACATTCCGTTTATGACAGTTAATGAAGTGTATAACTATTTTCTAGGACTTAAAGATAATAACTCATCAGGACTTGACGGAGTCAGTAATCGAATACTGCGTTATGCGGCTCCAGCTATTAGTGATTCGCTTACATACATATACAATCAATGTATC
This sequence comes from Oreohelix idahoensis, assembly GCA_024509875.1. Lineage (NCBI taxonomy): Eukaryota > Metazoa > Mollusca > Gastropoda > Stylommatophora > Oreohelicidae > Oreohelix > Oreohelix idahoensis. The sequence continues at coordinate 139,650 of JAMPIV010013671.1, read as the reverse complement.
GCACGGAGTTACTTTCCGTGGCACTTTAAAGTCGCTAAGGTATATCCTCTCTTAAAAACCAGGCTCTTCCGACAATAATAACCTTGGTAACTATAGGCCAATCTCCTTAATATCATCGCTATCCAAACCACTAGAAAAACACATACATAAAATAACACTACAACACCTAGTTAACAATGGCTTGCTAATTGATAGTCAGTCAGGGTTAAGACCTAAACATTCATGTCACACAGCTCTAACTAAGATGATTGACAACTGGCACTTAAATATTAATAACAATAACATATGTGGGGCAGTTTTTGTAGACTTTAAAAAAGCATTTGATATGATAGATCACGCTATTTTAATTAGAAAACTAGAAACATCAAAAGTAAACCTTCAACTAGTGACGATAATTAAATCATTCCTGTCAGACAGAAAACATGTAGTTTCTTACAATAACTCTTGCTCAAACCCAACCGTAATAAATACCGGCGTTCCTCAGGGCTCTATTCTTGGGCCTCTACTTTTTGCCATATACATTAATGACCTTCCACTACACGTCGAGCACGCATCCTGTGACCTATTTGCTGATGACTGTACTATCTACACAAGTGATACAAGTTGCAACACACTCGAACTATCGTTACAAAAAGATACAGACAATCTGATTAAGTGGAGCATCGGAAATCGCATGCTAATTAATATAATTAAAACAAAGTGCATGTTAATATCAACTAGACAAAAATTACAAAATTCTGAGAAAACCACACTTCAGATCTATACTGTTCAAAAAAAGAAACGCATAGCTATCCGAGGGCGCGTTTTTATGAGTTTGTAAGTAAAATTTGGTGCTAGGGTACATAAAAACCAGCCTCAAATGTTCTTTACAGTGTCACATGCACGTGTTGACCAGAATTGCGTTCGTTTTTGTAATCGTTACAACGCAGTGGTCAATAGTGTATATGACGCAATTTTTGACCACAGCTCATGTTGCGCGCACGTGAAAGCAACAACATTTGGTGCGAACCCTATTCACTGACTACGCAACTGAAACCCTATAAAAGGATAACGCTACACACAAAAAAATTCAGTTAATTTTCAAGCAGACATTTATGCCGTCTCTATCGATAAATTTAAGGAACATTGCTATTGGCCGTTTGCACACAGGCGAAAGTCAAAGTCAGGTTGCCAGGCATCTAAACGAGCATCAGAGTACCATCAGTCGATTTTGGCACCGGTTCCACGCATCCATGCCCAGAAGATGCCAGTCGCTGATCGATGCAAGTGGAGGCCACACACCATACTAACGGGAAAGCCCGTACGCCAAAAACTCTCGTGACCCAGATGCAAAACAACTGTCATCTGATTGGTTGAACCCTAAGGTATTCTTTTGTGCAATTTGAACAATTAACTCATTAAATTAAAAAATTTATTGAATGTCAAAATTGTGGCTATGTGTGTGCCTTCAGTAGCTATGCGTTTCTTTTTTTTGAACAGTATAATTCAAATGGCACAAACTCCGTATTTTCGTTGGGAATTTCTCTATAGGCGAAGAGAATAGCGGGTAATATTCTATCCCAATCTTGTGGATACTTAGTCGTAACCTTTCCCAACATTTGTTTTAAACTTCAGTTAATCTTTCTATACTGTCCAAAAAAGAGAAACGCATAGCTACTGAAGGCACACACATAGCCATAATTTTGACATTCAATAACTTTTTTAATTTAATGAGTTAATTGTTCAAAATGCACAAAAGAATACCTTAGGGTTCAACCAATCAATTGACAGTTGTTTTGCATCTGGGTCACGAGAGTTTTTGGCGTATGGGCTTTCCCGTTAGTATGGTGTGTGGCCTCCTCTTGCATCGATCAGCGACTGGCATCTTCTGGGCATGGATGCATAAAACCGGTGCCAAAGTCGACTGATGGTACTCTGATGCACGTTTAGATGCCTGGCAACCTGACTTTGACTTTCGCCTGCGTGCAAACGGCCAATAGCAGTGTTCCTTAAATTTATCGATAGAGACGGCATAAATGTCTGCTTGAAAATTAACTGAATTTTTTGTGTGTAGCGTTATCCTTTTATAGGGTTTCAGTTGCGTAGTCAGTGAATAGTGTTCACCCCAAATGTTGTTGCTTTCACGTGCGCGCAACATGAGCTGTGGTCAAAAATTGCGTCATATACACTATTGACCACTGCGTTGTAACGATTACAAAAACGAACGCAATTCAGGTCAACACGTGCATGTGACACTGTAAAGAACATTTGAGGCTGGTTTTTATATACCCTAGCATCAAATTTTACTTACAAACTCATAAAAACGCGCCCTCGGATAGCTATGCGTTTCTTTTTTTGAACAGTATATATTGGTACCTCACCAATTGGAAACGTTAATGAACATAAAACTCTAGGAATAGTCGTTGACCAGCATCTAAATTGGAACTCACATGTTCATGCACTGACCAAACAAACGGCACAGAAAGTTTACCAATTAGCTAAAATCAAACATTTCCTAGATGAAGATGCACGAAAATTGTTCTATATATCTCACATACAAACAAACCTTGACTATTGCTCCACAATCTGGGATGGTTGTTCTATGTCCAACACAAAAAGACTCCATTCACTACAAAAGCGTGCAGTGCGTCTAGTTTCTGACAACTGCCAAACACAGTGTGTAGATCTATATAAAGATCTCAAAATACTGCCTCTAAGAAAGCGCTTTCTGTTCAACAAAGCTAAATTTTTTCACAAAATCCTGTCACAGAATGCTCCAACATATCTGTGGCCAATGTTCAAATACAATGAAAGACGCAGTCAACGCCTTAACAAAATACAAGTGCCCAAGCCTAGGCTTGGCTTATTCAAGAAAAGCTTAGCTTACTCTGCTGCTCATCTTTGGAACTATCTTCCACATTATCTAAAACATAACAACCTCAGTCCCTATTCATACAATCGTAAACTTTTCGAATACTTTATGAGTTCTGATTATCTGCCCCCCTAATGTGATTATTTTTCCGAACAAATGGTATAATATCGAGTGTAGGTTTAATGATGATGTTAGTGCTTTTCAACATATTTTGTTTCATGGTAATACTTAGTTTGTACTTTTCAACATATACTATTTCATGTTTATAATTAGATACTGTGAATGTGAGTATGCTATTATTTTACCTTTACAACGTTGAATTCCTTGAATTGATGGGTAAAATATATGTGAGAATAAATGAAATCAGTATAAAAGACGAGAGAAAGGAAGGGCAGAATGTCAGACGGGCCTGCGAGCCCAATTCTCAACCCTTTGAAAATAAAGTTCGTTCGTTCGTTCTCTCTTAGACGAACCTATGTTCCTATTTCTCAACACTTTGAAAACAAAGTTCGTTCGCTCTCTCGCTCTCTCTCTCTCTCTCTCTCTCTCTCTCTCTCTCTCTCTCTCTCTCTCTCTCTCTCTCTCTCTCTCTCTCGCTTTCTCTCTCTCTCTCTCTCGCTTTCTCTCTCTCTCTCTCTCTCTCTCTCTCTCTCTTTCTCTCTCTCTCTCTCTTAGACGGGCCTAAGTTCCTTTCTCTCAACACTTTGAAAATAAAGTTCGTTCGCTCTCTTTCAGTCCCTATTCATACAATCGTAGACTTTTCGAATACTTTATTAGTTTTGATTACATGCCCCCTTAATCAGATTATCTTTTCTTATAATATCAATTGTAGGTTCTAATGACGATGTTTGTACTTTTCTACATATTTTATGTCATGTTTATAAGTAGTTAATGTTAATATGAGTGTGCTATTTTATTTTACTTTGCAACGTTGAATTCCTTGACATTAATATGTAAAATGCATATGGGAATAAATGAATTCAGTATGAAAGGTGAGAGAAAGGAAGGGCAGAATGTCAGACGGGCCTGCGTGCCCAATTCTCAACCCTTTGAAAATAAAGTTCGTTCGTTCGTTCGTTCTCTCTCTCTCTCTCTCTCTCTCTCTCTTTCTCTCTCTGTAAGACGACAGAGCCGCTTTGATTTATATCAAGCGAACATCAGTGTGGCTGTTATATCAAATTTGTGTCAATTTTATTGTCGTGGTTGAGTTAGAGTGTAGAGTAGGGTTCCCATAATGTTTTGTTTCAAAACCGGGACATTTCCAAATTTTTACCTAAAAAACCCGGGACATTTTGTAAAAAAACGGGACATGTTAAAAATTAAGGTTAAGCACAAATAAATCTATTATATATTATATGTTGCACTTAAAATAAGATACTGGTATAAAAATACACACATTAACTAACACAACTTCCACTTTAAAAAAGAATTATAAATTACATACATACTTAATTAGAAAAATCGCACCTTTAAAAAATACACAATAGTCAAGTTTATTTTTCAGATTCATCAGAATATTTATCAGATTTATGGGCCTGTTCAAGAAGTTTTTTTTCTTCTGATATTTGGTCATAGAACTCAGCACAAGAGAAATCCTTAAAATGGGTCTTTATAATGGTTAAAGCTTTCACTGTCTCAAGTCTGTTTTTTTCGTCTGTCCAAAGTGCATTTATTAATGAAAAAACACGTTCAACAGCTGCATTGGATACTGGCAGTGCCAAACAAAAACTAACTAGGCATTTCAGGTTCTCAGCATTTATATCCTGCTTTGTAAAATGAGCGAACATCTCACACCATTTTTCACTGACACTTTGATCCTTCAGTTCACTCCACACATCAAATTTGCTTTCACAATATTTTTTCACACATGCAAACTCATCAAATAAGTCCTCTTCATTCACAGTAAAATTTGGTGACACTGTCTTCATGAATATGTAGCTTTCTTGGATGTTCTTCCAAGTCACAGACTCCTTTCCCTTCAGATTGATCCAACCCATAGACTGAAGAGGCGTAAGAAATGGTGTACACCACTCCTGATTCAATGCAGGTGTCATAGAAATCTACTGCATAGCTTTGAAACTTTTCAACTGTTATGTGTCCTTCTTTTTCTAATTCTTGCAACTGATTTCTCACAGTAGGGGTAAGAAACTTTTCTGCCTTCCTGTTGTTTAATTTTTCCACCAGTTTGTTTATTTCATCCTTCACTTCAATTACTGTTGTCTCTTGCTTTTCAACACATTTGATGGTATCAGAAAAGGTTTTTAACTGGCTGGCAATGAAATGCAGGAGTGTAATTGAAAGTGGATTTTCAAAGAAATATTTGAGACTGGTAGGACATTTGTGAATAGAAAGGAAATATGACTTCAATGCAGGGAAAATGTCAATAACTCTCTGGACTGCAGGCAAGAGAGAGAGCCATCTTGTCTCTCTGTTACCCAAAACAGTTTTATATTCTGTATTGGTGAATTCGCAAAATGATTTGAGTTCCTCAACTCGTACACAATAAATGTGGAAATGCTGGTAAATCTTGTTAATTATTAACTGAAGATCAATAGGTAAGCAATCCGCAGCAATCTGCACAGCATTATGTATCACATGTGCAGGACAACCAATACCAATTAGATTGTTCACAGTGTTTTCTTGCATTTTGAAGTACAGATTATTCTGTTCCTTTCTCTTCTTTCCACCAAAGTTTGTATTTGTATTATCTGCTGATATAGCAATAACCTTTTTAAGGAGATCTGACTTCTGTAACACTTCCAACACATAAGAAAATAACAGTTCTGAAGTTTCACCGCCTAAATTAACTAACTCCAACACCTTCACCTTCACACCTTTTGCTGCATGATAATATCTCACGACCAGAGGCCCTAACTTCTTGTCCAAGTGGTTTGATGAGTCGATTAATACTGATATGAAACGAGCTTCTTTTAGCTCTTCATCAATCTGCTTTGTCGCAAATGGCGCAATAACATTGGTGATTATTGCCTTGCACTTTGTTTGCGAACATCTGAATTTATCGTTGAAAAGTTTTTTTCACGATGGCTGTTGTGCAGTCCATGGACTTAAAGCTGGGGTTATGCACCGCCGTATGATAAGCGAAGGTTGCTTCATGTGCTGCCAATGATAACTGTTTTTCCATTTCCTTTTCACTCTGGATTTTTGCATTTAAGAAATGACTTATACTGCTGTTAGAAGCCTTACTTTCAACAGCACCTTTATGTTTTTTCGTTTTCACGTGGTTGACTACGTCTGACCGACCACCATGTGAAATGCAAAATTTAGAGCTGCATAAAGTGCATTCGACATTTTCATTTACACCTTTAATGAAGGGAAATTCTCTTGTAATGGTATCATTTATACTGCCCTTACGTTTCGGCATTATGCGGATGAAAAACGATAAAAATACTGTATAATAATGCTAATACGCATTAAATCATTTGGTAGATGCTCACTGAACACTGTTTTGGTCGACTTTCGAATTTTTGTTCGAGATTCAAACCGAGGGTCCACTGTAACCGGGAATTGATAAAGTAACACTACTAAAACATGGAATAAAATCCGTTACCCAAAGATTTTTTTTTTCAGGAAGGACCCTTAAAAAGCGGGACATTTGGAATAAATTCGGGACACCGGGACATTTTATAAAAAAACGGGACTGTCCCGGGAAAAACGGGACGAATGGGAACCCTAGTGTAGAGTCTTTGTCGAGTTGGACAATAGCAGTGAAATCGACAAGGGATAGTGCACTGACAGAGTTATAGATTACACATAGATAAAGTGTAATAGGAGATGGACTTGAGACAACCTGGAGCAGATTTATTAAGTTATCACTCTCTCCAAGCCCTCAACACACTTATACTGTCTAAGCACCTCCTGCTCTCACTCTTTTCTCTTATCATACATAGAGACTATAGTAAAGAGCTAACATGTTAATATGGATGGAAGGGTCGTGAACAGCGTATTAATAAAGGTGTAAACTTGATTAAATGAAAAAAAGGCATGAAAATAATGCATATCATCATACACAGCATAAAATTACATCAATAATCATCAATAGTCATCAATAACCACAAATATGCAAATACCCACCCACAAACACACGCACCACCACTCATAAAATAGCCTGTAGAACACAAGAGAAATAAATAAACTGTCTGACAGTCTGTCCGTTTTTGTGGGACCAAGTACAATGCTTCAGACAGTGTCTTTTACGTAAAAATATACTCCATGGGTGATGGACTTGACCTGTATAAATCCACTGTAGTCGCTATTGTTGGTGGCACCCCTGATTTTGCGATGGGGACTGGAAGACTGTCTATCTCCTGCTGACCAAAAAAACAAACTGAGCGACAGCCTGTCCGCGTTCGTGGGACCAAGTGTACTAGCTCCAGTGTCTTTACGTAAATATATACTCCATGGGGAATGGAATTGACCTGTAAATCCAATGTAGGCGCTAACTTTGGTGCTCCGTAATTGCGCGAGGGGGCTGGAACTCTGTATTTATCTCCTGTTTACCAAATGAATAAACTGCGTGTCGGTCTGTCCGCTTTCGTGAGACCAAATGAAATAGTTGCAGAAAGTGTCTTTACGTAAATTTATACTCCATGGGTGATGGACTTGACCTGTAAAACTTTTCTGTAGGTGCTATCAGTGGTGACCTCTAATTGAGGACAACGAGTCCATTTGCGCTCTTTATCCGGCGCTAGAATTGGCTTGCGTGCTGGGTAGTAAATCCGGTTAGGGCTAGCTTGAACTGCGATTGACTGAGTGCCCCATTTAGGCACACAAAGGCTGGTGATTGAAATTCTGCTATAGACATGCTGGGCGGGTTTGATATTCTGGAAGCCGCAATGCTCTGACTGGTAATCCAATAGGCGAGTAGGGAACTACTACTGCAACAGATGCTTTCAGATTTTGCGTGGGCTCGTTGCATTCCGCGTGAGCTTATTTTCCCGTTATAGAGATTGGCGCTGACAAGGGTGGTATTTCAGGTATGGGGTTTGACAACTCGTGATGCTAACTGTATTCAGAAACCCTCTAGATCGAAGAGACTAGGACGCTCTTCGCCTGACTGGATTCTTGTTCTAGCAATCCGGTATCCCTGAAACTGAGACCCAAAAGAGACACCCTTTACATCAAGCAACAATAAAATTATACTAACGTTATACAAAAACGGTTAGGCTCCCCTGTGGGATTTAAATTCATCGTAATTATTGCTATGATAGTTTTAGGGTGGTCTTTAACCATATGTCTCCCTCCTGTTTCTACACAGACACCTACTGACTCGTGAGCAAACGCTTAAAGCGACCCGAGAAATGTTTCTCTGGTCAAACGAGCCACCGGTGCGTTTAGATAACATTACGTTACCGCTACGCTGACCGATGAAGGAATTTAGTCCTGAAAGCCAGCCGGAACGTAAACAAACCTCGGGTGGGGTTTGAGAAGGTGAAAAAATTGGGCCACGAAGTAGGAAAGAAATACAAAATGTCTAGGAAAACAGAAAATTAAAAGAGTAATCAAATTATGGACAAGATGGTAAAATAAATTATCTGTCTACGTGACAAGATAGCACCCCTTTTTAAAGTGCGTGAAACACGGACTAAAAGACAGTAATTTATCTTTTCCATAGACGTCCGTTATGTCATTGGAACATCCTATACTCATAAGCCAAATTCGTTTCCCAAAAACTCCAAAAAATGTGAGTGATGTAAAACTTATTACTATCACTTCACCCCACGTCTGTCAGTACTAAGCTATTGAGAGGATTGGTTACTATCATCCGAATGAACACCCTCCTTTGGTAAAGATGCAAGCTAGTAACTGACTATCTGTAGCTACTTATCTCAGATTAAAGAGCTACTCCTGAAAAAAACATTTTTACCCCTTAAAAAAGAAATTTCTTACTTTTTCATCAATAGTCGTCAGATTGTCAAACCAAAAACTCAGCAGTGATACCAGCAACCTTTACCAGCTGTGTCATGTGTAAAATGTAACTTAATATTTATGAATGCTGTGGAGAAAAAAACGCTGTTCGGACTTCCTCCAAAAGAAATAGTTCGATTTGTCTAGGGAATAGCAATTCCTATAATCTGAAGAACACTAAACTCTAAGAATCAGAATAGAATCCTGTGAGAGATTCATCCTCGGAACGAGCCCACATTATATGTGTGCATCAAATGTAGCTCAAAAATATCCCGGCGAGGCCCCATTATAAACCAAAACAGCGTAAACACCACTCAACTAAGGCCGTAGACAGCGCTACATTATCACTGAATTAAATTTACCGGGAGAAATCCTCAAAATGAATTCACGTCACTTCCTATCAGATATATATAAAAAGCTAACATGAATATAATATAATAAGCTATGTCAACTCACCCCGAAAAATTACTAGAGATAGGCCTTAACATTCTAGTTCTGTGTTAAAGTCTGCCTTATCTCATGATGGTCAATCTCGGGCCAGGAATATTCACGAGTGTTTTAGTCTATTAAACCCTTCTACTCTTATAGTTTACAAATAAACACCTGGCATGGCTTGTTTCTACAGATGTATAGGCGTAATGCGTAATCAAGAGAGTAAGACAAAGGTTAGTCTAGAGACGACATCAAAGACAACAGACCCCGTGCGAAAGTTCCCCCAGTTAGGCGATGCATAATGTTATGCGCTCCTTCCTCAGTAAGGGGCAAAACCGCAACGACTAACAGCGGGTTATCTTTCCCTGAATCGAAGATCAGACTGTTACCCAAGCCTCAAAGGGTACCAGCCGCTAACGAACCGTTTCTACACAGACACCTACTGACTCGTGATCAAACGCTTAAAGCGACCCGAGAAATGTTTCTCTGGTTCAACGAGCCACCGGTGCGTTTAGATAACATTACGTTACCGCTACGCTGACCGTTGAAGGAATTTAGTCCTTAAAGCCAGCCGTAACGTAAACAAACCTCGGGTGGGGTTTGAGAAGGTGAAAAAATTGGGCCACGAAGTAGAAAAGAAATACAAAATGTCTAGGAAAACAGAACATTAAAAGAGTAATCAAATTATGGACAAGATGGTAAAATAAATTATCTGTCTACGTGACATTTATGTTGTTCTCTTTCCGTCTTTCTTGTCCCGAGTGGTGAATTGAGTACGTCTGTGACCGGACAAAAGTCTGAGTGAAGACTGGGAAGGTAAATGTGAACTGAGTATAGAGTGTGAATGGAGTGAAATGTAGCTGTCAGGAGTTAAGTAATAATTATGTCTATCACATCCTGCCACTCAGTGACAATGTTTCAATGCTACGCCTCACCCCGCCTCTCTTCTATTGTAACTTTATACAATGAGTAAGGACTACGTACACATCAAGTGACCACACATACAACAAATAACAGTTATAAGTAGGAAGAGAATTCTGGTCCGCTAATATTTATCTAATTATTAAATAATATGGCAGTTTATTACCAAAACAAAAAAAAACACTGTTCTCTGACAGAGGTCGAAAAATTCCACTAAGAGCAACAAAAAACCCAAATTACACTATTACAAAAAAAATTTACTCACTCTTTGGTTTAGAAATCAAAAAGCAACCACTCTCTGGCCAACCATTTATGAAATACCCTTTCCACAGGAGTATCTGAAATGTAAACACAAATGAACCCAGTTAACTATTTCTGGTAAGCAACATAGCTCCGTTACACAAAATGGAGAGTACGAGGGGCGTTCAGAAAGTAATGCACCACATCGTTTTTCTCAGCTAATAATGAAGATAGAAGCACGACATTTTGCACACTTCAAACATGGCATGTGCCAATTGTGTGCATTAAATTGCACCGCAACCGGCCAAATAATACGGCTGCCCTAAACCGTTGAAATGGAGCGTGTTAGCAACTTGCGTTATAAGCAGCGAATTGTGATAGAATTTCTCGTTGCAGAGAAGGAAACTGTTGTGAATATTCACAAGCGTCTATGTGATGTGTATGGAAGTTTTGCAGTCGACAGGAGTACAGTCAGTCGCTGGGTTCAGAGAATCAACGAATTAGGAAGTGGAGATACGGAGCTATTTGATCGGCCGCGCTGTGGACGTCCTGCCATACCCACCAACGCAGAAATGTTGAAATGTGCTGAGGGCGTTATTCTTACTGATAGGCGAATCACTACTCAACAATTGACCTTACAGCTGTCAGTCAGCATTGGTAGTGCAAATGCAGTTATAAAAACTCTCGGATTTTCTAAGGTTTGCGCAAGATGGGTTCCTCGAAGTCTCACAAATGACCACCGATTGCAAAGGAAAGCAATTTCTTCTGAATTGTTGGAGCGTTTCAATGCTGATGGAGAGAACTTTTTGGCTAAGATCGTTACACGTGACGAAACCTGGGCATATCATTTTGAACCTGAGAGTAAAAAGACAGTCAATGGAGTGGCATCATCCGCAATTACCACGAAGAAAGAAATTCAAGACAATTCCTTCAGCTGGAAAGATCATGATCACTGTCTTTTGGGACATTGAAGGTGTGATTCTTGTGGACGTTATGCCAAGAGGAGAGACAATCAATTCGCAAGCTTACATTAAGACATTGAAAAAAACTCAATCAACGTTTTCGCAGAGTTTGGCCGCACAAGAATCCAGCAGACCTGCTTCTCCTTCACGACAATGCGCGACCTCACACAAGTCTGGCAACACGGGAAGATATCACCAAATTGGGTGGGACTGTACTCCCCCATCCACCCTATAGTCCCGATTTGGCACCCTCTGATTTTCATCTTTTTGGTCCTGTTAAAGATGTACTCCGTGGGACAAGGTTTGAAGATGATGAAGGAGTGATTCATGCGGCGAAGAAATGGCTACATGATCAAGACAAAATCTGGTACGGGCTAGGAATACATGCACTTGTTTCGCGCTGGCATAAAGCCGTACAAGTTGATGGGGTTAAGTTGAATAATACCAATGTTTACATGACATATCCATGTATATTGTGTATAAATTTCATGCTTTTTGAATAAACAGCTCTTGAGAAAAACGATGCGGTGCATTACTTTCTGAACGCCCCTCGTAATACCCCGCTTTACTTCAAGACCAGAGTCCGCTGGGAAGACAACATTAGACAATCTTTGAAAGACCGAAGACTAGAATGGAACCAGGCCAGGAGGAAGACAGCCTATAGAATAGTATGGCGCTCTCTCTTACAAACCTCTACACCTCACGGTAGAAGAGGAACGAATAAGTAAGTAAGTTTACTTCAAGAGCGCCCACTACTCCACTTATCTAATTTACATCCTCTCTCTTTCTTTCAGTGTCCTAGTGTTTATTTCCACCTAGTTTTAAAAAAAAACACGTCGTTAAGTAGATGGACAGATGATTACCCTTTCCAGTACTTTATTCTGTCGACGATATTTGGACGAACCTATAAATCCACGGAATAAATGTTCTATTTATTTAAATACTTAAATCCACGGAATGCAAAGGCTAGCAGGAATAGTATCCTGCTGATAACACAATGAAATCCAGGATCCAAAGGGTTGTGCGAGCTTGAACTAAGGTTTTGCAACGCGCCTAAAATATCCAGTCAGCATGCAACTGCGCATGATAGTGAGAAAGGGTCAAATCTGACACCTATTACGAGGGTAATTGCACTTGCAATGATGCAAAGCTCTCTGATGTTGGTGCAGTTAGAGCATCGGTGCTCCATGTACTATGTGCTATGATGTATAACTCCAAAAAAAAGGAAACTAGCAGATCTATCCCATGTTGTGAGTTCGTAAGAGGTGGTCGACGCACACGTAAGGGCTTGTCGACGACTACAGCCCTTGTGAAAGGCAATACATGCTGGTGGCCCAATGGTCCGCAGATCTGTCTGACGTTATTGTTAAGAATTTCCTACTCCATAAGTAGTAGCAGGCAAACTTGCACTGAGACAGCGACCATTTCTCCCTAACCAGAACTTCTTCCAGTGTCATAAAGCATTGAGAAATAGAAGGGAAATCATTTTATACTAACATCGCCCGTAGGTGTTCCAGCGTGGGTTTCTGCGTTGCATAACTGCAGACGTTCTAGAGCTCCTAGGCTTTTCTGCCTTCATTCTGAGTCAACGACTCAAGGAGATTTTCCCGACCACGGCAAGAAGCGGACATAAGAGCAATGCAAAGTTATCAGAGGTCCCCCGGAGCTTTTGCTGCCGACCCACAACCACAAGTCAGGGGACGACTTAAAAGAGGTGCCGACAAGCTATAGAGAGAAGCTTGGAAATGTAAGATAATACTTCCCGCTCACCAGCGCAAGAGGGATGGGAGATAACCTGTCCGACTAAATGTGACAGGCCACCTTCTTAAAATACAACTGACAGGAGTCAAAATAGAGAGGGAAATGGGAAGGAATAAAAGTCAAGACTAGATTAGAGGCGGTCTTAACCAGACGAGTGCCAGAACTTTCTGAGCCAAACGACACAGCCTGTAACAACGTACACTTGTCCATTAATTATACAATGACATGAACTATATGCTGCTACTGATCTTATTTTTATACTTTGTTATTTTCTTAAACATATCCTAATTTGCTGCAATACTTCATTTTTTTTCCCATGTCCTCTCATTTAGCTGTAATCTTGTCTTTTCTTAAATGGTATTTTAAATCTCTTGACACTCGCAAAAATTGACGTATCTGAGGTTGTAGCGAGAGATAGTAGACCATCTATTAACACATTACAAATTAAACTACTGCTACATACTTACTTAGTCGTTACTCTTCTACCATGGGGTGTAGAGGTTTGGAAGGGAGAGCACAATAATATCCTATCGGATGGCTCCCTCCTGGCCTAGTTCCATTCTAGTGCTCGGTCTTTCAAAGATTGTCTAATGTTGTACTCCCAGCGGACTCTGGATATTCTCACATTCTGCAGACATGGCCAAAGCATCTTAGTTTGGACTGTTCTACTTGGGTCTGCAGGCGTTGTGTTTTTAGGCTTTGACGTATCGTCTGGTTGCGTACGATGTCCCGTCTTCTTCTTACTTCACCCACTACCTTATATACCTCATTTCTGAGGTTTGGATCTGGCTTTTGTGAGTTGTAGTCATTGCCCATGACTCGCATCTATACGTAAAGACTGAGACATAGGTGATGCGGTACACAGCCATCTTCGTCTTACTAATTTCTCTTTTGCTGAGGAATCTTCGTTTTATGGCCTGAAAAAGTTTCCCAGCTGCTGCTCTTCGGGTAGCTTCCTCTTGTCGCAAAAGTTGTTTACAATACATTGCAAAGCGGCCTCACGCAGTCTTACTGACCAATCATCTGTCGCGAATCACGGGGCACGCAGCCGCAAACGGCAAGCATCAGGCAATATGGAGATGTAGACATATATTGATTTGTCGAAGTCTAGTCATCGACCGGAAGGGATGTAAGGGATCAGAATGGAATTATTGTGAAAAGTATTTCACCTTAGATTCCAGGAGAGGATTGTGTATAAATTGATATTAGGAACAGCGGTAGGGGTTTAGCATGTACCTAGATAAATGCTGATTACTGGTGTCTACAGTTGAGGTGAAAGTATGAAAACCCACATCTGCTAAAAATTAAAAATTAACGAAGTGACAGATTGTGGAATTACATGGTTAGGAAGATAGATCTAAATCGGCTGAATAAAACAAGATAGGTTGGAACATGATCGATAGTATAAAAGCTGAGAATGATGAAAGGAAAGTTTCAGGTAACGCACACTTATTATAAAATCACTGGTTCGAGAAGAAAATTTCAGGCCTAGTCTTAGACTGTGACGTCAGTACCTCTCAGTCGTACGATTGGAGCCAATAAAAAGCGGAGCGCTAAATTTAAAGGTCACACTGAAAGAAAGTTTGAGACAGACTGGATGCAGAGTTTACCACTACGCCTTTGCCATCTAAATTGTGAGCAATCTACCAAAAATTTCAAGTCCAGTGTCTGGTTTCTGAAGACTGAGGGTAAGCTGAAATTATGATAACTCTCATGTATATAATTTATTTATTGCAGGGTTAATATATGATGTGTATAAACTTTGTGTAGGTCCTAAGAATTGCCTCAGTATTTCAATTTGTACCTGATGTGAAGGATCAACCATATTCAGAAGTATTAGAAGATCTGTGTTTAATATTGGAAGGATCAAACTATAAAATATTAAAGGATGTACAGGAGAGGATCAAACCAGATGATGGTTACTACTTATAAATGTTTGAATAGTTAATACTAATCCTGTATCACTGAAATGATGACCTTACTTACTATGACTGCATATCTTTGACATCTGATGACTGACTGGTCTGACATCTGTGCTAGTAACTGTAATTGAAATGTTAATGCTTCTACTGTATCACTGAAATGATGTCCTTACTTACTATGATTGTATAACTTCGGCATCTGATGACTGACAGGTCTGACATCTGTGATAGTCAGTTACATTTAATTGAAATATTAATGCTTCTACTGTATCACTGAAATTATGTCCTTACTTACTATGATTGTATAACTTCGACATCTGATGACTGATTGTCTGACATCTGTGCTAGTCAGTTACAAATCTAGCCAGATACTAGCCAAGACTGATATGGTGTTTCAGGTTCCATGTAACAACTCAATCCAGACTGTCAAGTATCAGAAGCCTGTGTTGTTCATCAGAGGCAATCCCACAAAAGTGCAGGACCGCAAAGAGTGAACTACAGCTGGTCATTGGTACCCCTATTGCTGGGTCTGCCAATATTGATAAATACAGCGACCGTTCAGTGTCAGCAATATCAAGATTCACAAATAAGTGTCAATTAAGGCACTGACAGAATCCACATATGAACCAACAGCCAATGTTTGTGATATGAAACAAACTTCTACAACAGTATTCCAATTATTGTAGAATTCAGTCAAATGATGACAGTAATCTGTAAAGTCACAGGACTAAGAGAACAGTGATATAGTAATTTTGATTCCAGTATTCATTAACTTTACAATACAAGAAGAAATTGTTCAAGATCCAGAAGTGTAAAGGACAATAATACTTATTTAAAATTGGTAAAGGACGTTGTTTCAAGTAAATAAATTTTTCAGAAGGAAAGACATTCCTACCAACACATTAGTTAATAAATAACATTTATGGTGTGAATATTTTGTGTATATTTTAATGCTCATTTCCAAATAGCAGAAAAAGAAGATTAATGTAAATATTAAAGGATTATAATTGTACCTGAGGACTTATTCACTTTTTACAATTGTGTTTAAAGTTAATGTTCATTTTATTTATCCCCTAGAAATTAATTAATCCTAAGAAAGTCACAGGGAGGAGACACCTTAAATCCTGGTACTAATTATTACAATCTGGGCCATTATTTTCACAGTCTGACCATTTCTATGATATCCATACACCAGTGCTTATTTCTAAAACTGGGGTATTACTTTTAAGACCAGAACTCTTGACTGGCATACTATCCTGGTATCATCTGATACACCTGGATATCCATCTACTATCAACTATAAAATACTTACATATAAACTTAAACTTAAAAAAAAACCTCTCGTTACACCTCTTATTTGATGCCTTCCGTAGAGTCTCTGACAGCTGAGAGGAATTTAAAGCGGTTGACCTGCTCCAATAGCCTGTTCTCCCTGCTTAATCTGATGCCTCCTTTTTTCTTGGTGTGATGGGTCCGGGAAGACACCCCTGAGGCCCCACCCCCACTTCAGTTCAAGGCATGTTTGTCGCCCATATATTTTCGGTCGGCCCACGTGACTGTCAGATCACGTGACGGCGCGAGCCTGGGTTGTGAAAAATCTGAAGTAGAAGATTGATGAAAATGCCATAATAATGCATTTAAATTAAGTTGTGGTGTAGAATTGTGTTATTTGATAATAGCTGTAGGTTTTATTTGTGTTTTCATGCATTCTAGAGCAAAATATCGCGAGTGTTGTTTAAGTAGCCAAGATTAATACGCCTAGCGCAGTAAAGTGAGTGATTAGCCTAGTGCCTATAAAAAGAGATAGCGAGCTACCAGCGGACCTTTCCTAGTATCAGCCGCCAGAGAGAACAGACGACAGAGCCAAACTGTAAATGCCTTGAGCACGTGAGTTAATTTAAATTAGAATTAATTTTATATAATTCTAGAATTATATTCAGCACGAGTCTGTTTTAATGTTTAGTGAAATAGATAGATGTGTTTCCAAAGGAAATGTCTTTTTAGGACATTATGATTTAGTCTTGAAGAATGATAGATGAGTGAAAATAATGTTTGATAGGTTTTATTAGGCACGCAAAGCCTAAATCCAGATGTGAGAATTTAGTATCAAGTATTTCATCCATCAGACCGGGCAAATTTAGTAGGAGAGTGTTTTATGCATGAAACTGGACAGAAATGTTATCAGAAAGGCAGATATAGTATGAAGCTATTTCACGGGAATGTAGATAAGATTAACAATAGCAAGATTGTAGCCACGTGGCGAGGACTGTATAAAAAGCGGCGAATAACACGCCCCGCGTGGTAAACCTATAATGTTACGCCATGGGCACATTGTGTATTTAGTCCCAGTTTGGCTTAAGTCGAGAATAATTATATTGTATTCTTTATGTAAGAGTAATTTAGTGTATTTCACGTTTATTGATAATTCTACTGTATATTTAATGAGTTACTGTGAGGTGAGAATATGTATTTAGATTTCTGGAGAGCGCGAGGCCACTCCTTTGTTGAGACATGTGTTTCTCTGGTTGCTCCCGGCGGAGCATGGAAACACCAATGTGGCTGGTGTCTATCACAAGCCGACAAGAAGCATTTTTATGCTATGGCAGTGATTTGTTTCGGTAACGATGTGTTTCGTGTGATGAGATTCTCAGTCGCACCAGTCGTCACATACGACATGCTTCCGAATGCAGTAACGAATATTGAGATAGACCAGTTGTGAGGTGGTGGTTTATTCTCGTTATTGAGAGTATTTGTTGTACATATAATTGAATATTATTTTATGTCCATTTTATGATTATTTAATTATGGTTATGTGAGGAATGGTTGTGAGAGCACGTGGGCTCACTTCAAGGTATATATTTCTCTTCTCCGCTCCTGAGGGAGCATGGGGCCAACAGTGTGGTTTGCCTCCATATTAAGTATTCATATGCTAGGGCAGTAGTGTTTCGGTAGCAATCTGTGTTACATGGTGAGATTGCCAGCCCCACGCACAACACCTTACTAGTCTCATTGGACGACATGCATGAGTGTGTGTGTGTGTGATAGCTGAGTGTGTGCTCTTGCAGTAGTGGTTTCCGTAGCAACCTGTGTTACATGGTGAGATTGCCAGCCCCACGCACAACACCTTACTAGTCTCATTTGGACGACATGCATGTGTGTGTGTGTGTGATAGCTGAGTGTGTGCTCTTGCAGTAGTGGTTTCCGTAGCAACCTGTGTTACATGGTGAGATTGCCAGCCCCACGCACAACACCTTACTAGTCGCATTGGATGACACACATGAGTGTGTGTGTGTGTGTGTGTGATAGTTGAGTGTGTCAGGTGGCGGCGTAGGACAGTTTGACAGGTGAGAGCGTGGTGTTTCTCATTCAGTATTATATTATGATTTTAACTATTCTGTGCTTTGTTTGCTTCTTCAGATTAGCATCGGGCACTGTTGGGTGTTTTGTTTTGTTTGTTTGGTTTGGTGTTATGTTCGCTAGTTTATTTGTTTAATGTTTGCTTTGTCACTGAATGGGCTGTAAAAATAAATATAGTCCCTGCCTCTAGAATCAAGAGTTTTATTGTTGTTCGGGTCGGTGCGAGTGAAGCAAGAGAGTGATCACACATCACAATACATCATCATCATCATCTTCTCGCCCACCCTACCACAATTGGCGTCGTCGGCAGGATAAGGCAGACAGTGACACTGAGCAAACAGCAAGCGAACAAAGATTGTATACACCCAGCAGTGCATTCCTGCAGCAAGATGGCTAATGCGCATATGAAGATACTGTACGTGGAGGAGCCAGAGATAAGGTTGTTTAGTGGAGAGGGGAGGCCCACTTGGCAAGAGTTTGTGGGAGATGTGGAAGCCGCGTGGAAGGTGGCGCCTTTTTGTGCAGAAGACAAGTTAGACATGATATGGAACAACGTTACGAAATGGGTATCTAGAGAATTACGGATACATGGCGGAGCCAAGGCCAGCCCTGAGCAGTTACTGGAAATTGTCAAAAAAGCCTATAGCGAGCAACCACAAGTCAGTGAGGTGAACAGGAATTTCCCTTGGGAATATGCTGTTTATGGTGGAAGTAAAAAGCCTGAGACACGGGTCCAGATAGCAAGTGCAGAAGTCAAGAAGGAGGAGGAGGCACTCAGAGCAGAGTTATCCTTCCTAAAGTCCCAGATAGCACAGATGTCAGAGTCCAGTTCGCCAGCACAAGAGGAGGTGCAGAGAAAGAGAGCACCATGCCAGCCGCGGAAGCAGCCAAAGCACAACGAGGAGGTGTGTCCGCGGGAACAGCCAACGCAAGACAAGGAGGTGTGTCCACGGGAACAGCCAAAGCACGACGAGGAGGTGCATGTTCTGGTATGTGAGAGTCAAGCTGTTGTTAACGAAAGCAGTGAGCTGACAGTACCGACCAGTGCAGCTGCACCGACAAGGCGAAAAGGAGTTTGCAAGTGGTACAGTGTCCGCAGGGGATGGGGATTCATCACGCCAGATGATGGAGGTATTGATGTATTTGTACATCAGACCAAGATCTTCAGAAAGGGATTCCGGAGTCTGGCGAGAAATGAGAGAGTAGAGTTTGACAGCAAACCATCGGTCCAGGGCATGGAAGCAATTTATGTATGCGGCATTGGCGGTCAAGAGTGTAAGGGCAGCAGAAAGCGACCCATGGCACAGAGGAAGCCCAGAAAGATAAGATGCTACAATTGTGGAGACTTGTCAGACCACATGGCAGCCAAGTGCCCTCAAGGCCCGCTTCCGAAGAGATGTTTTCATTGCAAGTCAACTGAACATTTGATAGCCGCCTGTCCCTCAAAGAGCTCTTTCCCGAGACGTGCTACCACAACCAGGTTTCCTTCCGGGTGCAAGCCAAGAGATGACCGTGACAACTGTCACACTAAGGGCGCCGAGAAAATTACCCGTCGTCTAGGGGAGGAAACCCGTCCTAAGCAGATAGGAGGGAGTGCAAATCAAGGTTCAGCAGAGGAGACTCATCAAAAGCAGACTGTGGGGAATGTAAGCCACCGTCCGCACAAAATGAGTGCCGAACACGTCAAGAGCGATCCCCCTACAGATTCGACAGCTACATGCACTGGCAAGCAGATGTCACAAGCCAGCAGCGACGCGGCACAAGTAGGCGAATCTTCTAGACCACAGCAACTGCCAGCCCGACAAAGCACAACTAGGGACATGTCGACCAAGACAGTCCCCAGCCGGGTTGTACCGATGACAGAAGCTCAGCCTAAAGCATCGCCGCAGAGAAAGAGTCATACGCAGCACCAACGATCTAAGAGGCTACGATCGAAGCGCCAGAGGTGGTGATGTTGTCGGGACGACAACAAAATCAGGAGGGAGATATGTGATGGGTCCGGGAAGACACCCCTGAGGCCCCACCCCCACTTCAGTTCAAGGCATGTTTGTCGCCCATATATTTTCGGTCGGCCCACGTGACTGTCAGATCACGTGACGGCGCGAGCCTGGGTTGTGAAAAATCTGAAGTAGAAGATTGATGAAAATGCCATAATAATGCATTTAAATTAAGTTGTGGTGTAGAATTGTGTTATTTGATAATAGCTGTAGGTTTTATTTGTGTTTTCATGCATTCTAGAGCAAAATATCGCGAGTGTTATTTAAGTAGTCAAGATTAATACGCCTAGCGCAGTAAAGTGAGTGATTAGCCTAGTGCCTATAAAAAGAGATAGCGAGCTACCAGCGGACCTTTCCTAGTATCAGCCGCCAGAGAGAACAGACGACAGAGCCAAACTGTAAATGCATGAGCACGTGAGTTAATTTAAATTAGAATTAATTTTATATAATTCTAGAATTATATTCAGCACGAGTCTGTTTTAATGTTTAGTGAAATAGATAGATGTGTTTCCAAAGGAAATGTCTTTTTAGGACATTATGATTTAGTCTTGAAGAATGATAGATGAGTGAAAATAATGTTTGATAGGTTTTATTAGGCACGCAAAGCCTAAATCCAGATGTGAGAATTTAGTATCAAGTATTTCATCCATCAGACCGGGCAAATTTAGTAGGAGAGTGTTTTATGCATGAAACTGGACAGAAATGTTATCAGAAAGGCAGATATAGTATGAAGCTATTTCACGGGAATGTAGATAAGATTAACAATAGCAAGATTGTAGCCACGTGGCGAGGACTGTATAAAAAGCGGCGAATAACACGCCCCGCGTGGTAAACCTATAATGTTACGCCATGGGCACATTGTGTATTTAGTCCCAGTTTGGCTTAAGTCGAGAATAATTATATTGTATTCTTTATGTAAGAGTAATTTAGTGTATTTCACGTTTATTGATAATTCTACTGTATATATTTAATGGGTTACTGTGAGGTGAGAATATGTATTTAGATTTCTGGAGAGCGCGAGGCCACTCCTTTGTTGAGACATGTGTTTCTCTGGTTGCTCCCGGCGGAGCATGGAAACACCATGTGGCTGGTGTCTATCACAAGCCGACAAGAAGCATTTTTATGCTATGGCAGTGATTTGTTTCGGTAACGATGTGTTTCGTGTGATGAGATTCTCAGTCGCACCAGTCGTCACATACGACATGCTTCCGAATGCAGTAACGAATATTGAGATAGACCAGTTGTGAGGTGGTGGTTTATTCTCGTTATTGAGAGTATTTGTTGTACATATAATTGAATATTATTTTATGTCCATTTTATGATTATTTAATTATGGTTATGTGAGGAATGGTTGTGAGAGCACGTGGGCTCACTTCAAGGTATATATTTCTCTTCTCCGCTCCTGAGGGAGCATGGGGCCAACAGTGTGGTTTGCCTCCATATTAAGTATTCATATGCTAGGGCAGTAGTGTTTCGGTAGCAATCTGTGTTACATGGTGAGATTGCCAGCCCCACGCACAACACCTTACTAGTCTCATTGGACGACATGCATGAGTGTGTGTGTGTGTGATAGCTGAGTGTGTGCTCTTGCAGTAGTGGTTTCCGTAGCAACCTGTGTTACATGGTGAGATTGCCAGCCCACGCACAACACCTTACTAGTCTCATTTGGACGACATGCATGTGTGTGTGTGTGTGTGATAGCTGAGTGTGTGCTCTTGCAGTAGTGGTTTCCGTAGCAACCTGTGTTACATGGTGAGATTGCCAGCCCCACGCACAACACCTTACTAGTCGCATTGGATGACACACATGAGTGTGTGTGTGTGTGTGTGTGATAGTTGAGTGTGTCAGGTGGCGGCGTAGGACAGTTTGACAGGTGAGAGCGTGGTGTTTCTCATTCAGTATTATATTATGATTTTAACTATTCTGTGCTTTGTTTGCTTCTTCAGATTAGCATCGGGCACTGTTGGGTGTTTTGTTTTGTTTGTTTGGTTTGGTGTTATGTTCGCTAGTTTATTTGTTTAATGTTTGCTTTGTCACTGAATGGGCTGTAAAAATAAATATAGTCCCTGCCTCTAGAATCAAGAGTTTTATTGTTGTTCGGGTCGGTGCGAGTGAAGCAAGAGAGTGATCACACATCACAATACATCATCATCATCATCTTCTCGCCCACCCTACCACATTGGAAAATCACCATGGTTGTTGTTTTATGGCTATCCCTCTCTTCTCCAGCTTTTTCTTCCAGATTTGGATTGAAGATGTGCCTTTGATTTAGCAGTCAAAGCAACATCATCAACAAATACCAGCTCTGAAATACAGACCTGTCTCATCTTCAAGCACCCAACTGAATACTTTCTTGTCCTCTCCTTATATGCTTTGATGACATTGTTTATAAGAAGTATGAAAAGTCTTCTACCCATGCTAAAGTTATTTGCATTCCTCCAGATCTGCATCTGCCTCCTGATGAATTGTCTGTCCTGTGTAAAGGTCTTAAGTTCGTTCCTCTTCGGTCCAATTTTGACTAATACCCTTCTACTTCAAAATGTTCACCGCTTCCATCGTCGCATGCGTCTCAAATATTACCATCGTGATGGTAATGATTCTACCAGGGATTTCCTATACTGATGATATCTGTTGTGGTTTTGACAAATCTAACAAGACTGGACTCCAGCTCCAGGTGCTTCTCAGACGAGCCTGCGTGCCGAATTCTTAACCCTTCGAAACTAAAGTTCGTTCGTTCGTTCTCATGCTCTGGATTTATATATTGCCAATATTTTGCATACCATTAACCAGCTTGCTCTACGCCGTCACCGTCGATCTAACCTCACGTCTTCTGAGTAGCGGGCATTGCCACGCCTTAGAAAACGTCATGATATTGTTATCAAACCGGAAGACAAAGGTGATGCAGTGGTTGTTTGGTGTAAGGACATTCAAGAAGGAATTACACAGCTAGGTAACACCACCTTCTACACACCTTGTTCTGGTGATGCCACAGTCCGGAATAATCGTACTGTTTATAAGACTATCCGTGGTCTTGTCCATGATGATTGTTGTCCTTCTGGTGCTTTATTTCCCCATCGTTTTTATATTAATCTAGGTAAGCCTTCCTTTTACATGCTTCCTAAGGTGCATAAAATTGCTAACCCTGGTAGGCCTATTATTTAAGCCTCTTCTTGTCCCACTGAACGTATTTCTGAATTCTCTGATAGTATTTTCCAGCCCTTAGTCGCCAATCTACCTTCTTATTTAAAGGACGCTACTCATGCTATCATACTTACCGTCTTTTCCTCCTAGATGTTTTTTCCCTTTATACTTCTGTTCCACATGCTGATGGGCTCAAAGCACTCCAATTTTTTTTTCTCGACCAGCATACTCACCTTACTATAATTACAGGTCTGCTTTTTCGCTTTTCTGAGTTGGTTCTTTTGAGTTTAATGGCCAATTCTTAAGCCATATCAGTGGCGTTGCTCATGAAAGGTGTAAAAATGCCTGGCAGAAACCATGGAACAGCACTTAGAGATAGCGATGGACACAGATAACGAAGACAAGATGTCTGCTCTAGATCTTTAACTCTGCCACTACTGTCCTGAATTATCTGAGACCAATGAAATTCAAAATAGATCAGTTCCAACAATTATGTCAGATAGACTGTTGCTCAACGATGCCCCCTCTCATGACGTATAGTCGAGGATTAGAATATATTGGAAGATAAGGTATAGATGTAAGGATGGGTGAAGTGAATTATAATAATAAGACTGAATAATAACTGGTCACAACGTAATTTTACATCATAGTATAAAATGAACAATGCTCTGTAGTTGCATTAAATAAATACAACGAATAGAATTTATTATATAAATTTGTGTTCAACACTTTGAGATAAAATACGAAAATAAATTCAGGCAAGTGATAATATTACATACACAATCACAACCAATGTATTCTGAGTTTTGTTTCCTCCAACCATTACATTCAAATAGAACATGCTTGCCAGGGAATGTTGGATGTTAATTTTGTTAATTTTAGAGAAACGTAGTCACAAGGTCTTTTGTACAGTTAAATTTTGATTTTAACTACGAATACAAATAATCATGAATTTATTTTCTGTTCGGTAGGACATCTGCGAATGGCTGATCCCTTCCTCATGAGCGTTGCATTTTTAGAAATTTGTTGGTCTCCGGTTGGGGTTGACTCTCTCTCTTTCTATAAACCCCTAGGGTAAAAGGTACAGAAGACACAAGAACACATATAAAAGAGAACTGGAGACATTACATGAAGGAGGTAAATAAGACCTTGACCTGATGACACGAACACGAAGACTTGGCATACGTGTGTTGAAGGCCTACGCTCCTGTGAAAGTTGAAAGCTGAAAGAAGATTTACCAACCAGGCATATTAAAATGGCCAATTCAAGCCTTAAAAATGTCCGTCGTCAATGACCTAAGTCTTGTGTTATTGATCTCTGGCAGAAGAAGTCATGTTGTATACATTATATGTAATTGCAAGTTAACTTTTAATAACATTTATAAATAAAAGTATACAACTTTGAAAATCTAGTTTTTAATTTTGTTGATGTACCTGAAAAAGAAAAAAAAAACTGACAAAAGCGCATCACATGTTATATATCCATCAATATTTATACGTATTTTTAACTTTTTAATTGTCAGCTACGGCAGCACCAACTACCCGTAAGTACTCATTCTTATATTGTTTGTTTGGTTGGTTTTCTTTTCAATCGTCATCATGAACGTGTTTGTGATACAACCTACTGGTTATTTGTGTATGTTTTTATTATATCTCAACAGCTGCAAACGGTTTTGAATTTCTTTTTTATAAAAAAAAAAAAGAAATATTTAGTATATCTGATGCAGCTAAACATAACAAGAAGAGAAATATGAAAGAATATTGGTGACTCAGCTGGCATATTTTCTAGAGTGCTCGATCGACGTAGTGGTCAGAGCGCTCGTCTGTCACGGCATATGTGCAGAGTTTGAATCACAGTACCGACACGCTCCTGTGTACCCAGCTGTAAAAGGGTACCTGACATTGAGTTAGGGAAGGAAAAGGCAGCGAGAAAGGGAACTGGTTACCCCACCTCTAACACTTCCCTCCCCTACTGTTATGGGACTATCTTTACCATTTTTTACGCACGTTTTCATGTTTGTGTGTTTTTTTTGTAGCTGACTTACAAACAGTTTTTGAGTTTATAACGTTCGTATATATATATATTTATTTATTTATATACAATTCACAAACCCTCCCTGCCCCAACCCCAAACCTCCAACTTTGTACTGCTTTATTTTGTATGTGAATTAACTAGTGCTATTTCTTTATATATGGATAAAGTATTGGTTTTATCATCCTGTCTGGACTGATGTTGGTCATGAGAGGTCCGTGTGTTCATAGAAGAAACACAAAAAGGCCTTAACCGTTAATAGTGTCATTCGTCTGTTAAAAGGAGATAAAACTTGATTAATTAGTGGTGTCCTTAAATAATGGTTTGAGGTACCGTTTGGTGCATTTGTTATCTGTCATTCGAGGTGAGTTGCAGCTGTTGGTGTTATATATACTTGCGAGATACCTCAAAGATACATATTCAAAATTAATGAATAGTATTGTTACTGAATACCTCAGTATACACAATGTTGCTCGTCATTCCAGTAGGGGTATAAATAAGAAGATTATTTGGACTTCCAACTCTTGAAGATCCTACATACAGCTGTCCATGGGAAAAGCAAGACTCCTGCAATTGTAAGCCACTTTTGATTCAGGTGTTGCGCCAAAAAGAAAATCTTTTTAAGGGCAGCGATGGATCTGAAAGCATGCTTTATTGGATTTTGCCATTGGAGCAACACATGTCTGGTGGCTCCTTATCCCACTTCTTGACCCCACAGTGGTTACAGACTTTAGACATAGTGCCAATTTTTACTATATTTTTCTGATTCATAATCATGGTCAGGGTCTGTGTATTGCCTCCCCTGCTTTGCAGTAGTCGTTCAACAGTGGTTAAAACTCAAGAGTATCTATTATAGGCTCAAATGGAGTCTATCTTTACTCAAGATTACTCTTGGCAGAAATGTAGATAAAAGAGTAGTAAAGCTTCTATCGCATGATAGTCTTCACAAGATATTCAGATAAGCTAAAACAGTGCTGGCTGTTGCTGAGCACGTTATTTCTGTAATCTACAGACAACTTTTGTGAAGGATTTAAGCATTTATTTATTTCAGCTCGTTTAAGCCCCCCACCCTTGATTTACTCAGTAGAATTCTATTATTTTAGTATTGCGCTGTTTAGAGTGTGTGTAGTAATTTGACTGAGACAAACATGCAGTAACTTTAAAATGATTAAATCGAAGTTAAATTTATAACATTACAAATAACAAAATGTAATAATCACTTTATGTTTTAACAGTTGGGAAATAATGTGAATAGTTATGGATCGAGAAAGTTATCATCACCGTCTTTAGGATATGTGAGATATTACAAGAAGTTCAAGTGGGAGCATATATCTGAACTCAGCTGCCAATGACGGTTCTGCTCCTTCTTATGGGTTGGTTCTTTTTACTCTGCTCGGGCTTGTCTCTGTTCAAGGCTGTCGGGGGTAGCTCGTTTCCCAGAAACGTCAAGGAGCGTCTACCACGTGGATCCTTCGTCTTAAAGTTTAGGCCACGGTTTCCTTCTTGTTCCAGAGATGGTACTTTCTGCTGGTACCACCAATAACTAAAGTAAAAAATAGAACTAAACGTTCTTCTGAGTATGCCGTTTTCCAACCCACAGTTATGTGTTCCTATCTTCCCATACCACCATCCCAATTACTCAGACTTTACCTTCGATGAGAATTAAATTTAATTCCTCGGGAATAAACTTTATTTACATTTAAAAAGAGTAGTTTTCGTAGTTACTTTATATTTAAATGAAAAGGTTACTAATACAGATAGAGTCTGTTTATTATTTTTTTTTTTAAATAAAGTTTTGGCGAGGCGCGTCCCGTTCAACCTAGCCGGTTATATTAGGGCGCATATCCTAACATAAAAGACCCTTAGGTCTGGGGATATTCTATGTGTCTTGAGTTTTTTTACATATACATCTCCACTGATTGAAAAGTGTTCACAACATAAATTGAATATGTTTTCATTTATGTTTTACACTGATTGAAATGTTTGAAACTTCCATTACTTTAAAATGAATATTTTCACATATACCTTTACACTGGTTGAAACTTGAAAACATACATTAATTTTAAAGTGACTATGTTTATTGGGACATTTACACTGCTTTGAAATTGTAAGTATTATACTTAGAATGTACATCATTTTTTTCATCTTTCCCTCCATGCTCCATAGGGAACCTTGAACTACTGTATGCTTTTAGTTCTCTACGAAACTATCAATAAAACAACCACCAGCCCGTGCAGTGGTGGTTCATGAATCATCAGTCTATACGCTGAGGTTACCAGCCTCAAATGACTTTCACATTAAACTTCACATAGTAATATAGATATTTATATGTTAGTTGACATGTTAGTAATGAATCATAGAATGAAAAAATGCACTACTTACGCCAATTTTGGCTGCACACTTGTTGCTCAGATGAACAAAAGAGACGAACCGGTCTCTTACACGCGTTTGGGGTGTCTTTATATTGAAAATAGATTCCCTTTCTGACTCCGTGTGTTTCTTCTATTTCCTAGTAGTGTTCCTTATCAGAATGTAGAGATTTCTTGTGCTTTGTAAGTCTTATTTGGTTCTCCAATAAAAGGTCCGGTTAACAAAAAGGAATTCTGAACCTAGTCGTCACTTTGGCGAGGTCTGATGTTGTCTTGGCGAGCGTAAAATTCACAGTGAAATAAAACTGCGATAATGGTTAGACTATATTTCCTGCCTTCTCACGCCATCGTTTGTTATGGAGTTAAATAAACGCTCCAATCACATTCAAACAGGTCGGGTGTGGTACTTTCAAATTATCTCCGACATGGACAAATTTAGCAAAGGTCATGTGACCTATATATGGCATTAAGATGTCCGATGCCCTTGTGTACAAACTTACAGACAGATCGGGGAACTCATATGACAACATGTGTAAACTGTAATACTTATTACTTTATTAGAAAGTAATGTTGTCATAACAAGTCGGCCCGGAAGCGATTATGTCACACTTGTCTGCCCACATGTGTCAAACAGACAGTAATCTCGTTATCTGTCACATGAGTACGAAGAAACTCCGTGTATGCCCATCTGGGTTACCAATCGAGTCGTCTTATCAGCGGTTCAATCTAAACACGCCGGCGACTATCTTATCCCAGTTGCTCAACCCAAGCCAGGATGACCGTGTAACAAACAGGTGACATATATAGAGGAGTGTCGAATGATTTTATAAAATCCAGTATCTGCTAATTAACAGAAAAATAAAGACGAAAAACAGACAGAAAGAAAGAAAAGTGCGATACTTGGGAGCACATAATAAAAATCAGTAACACAAATGTACCGATACAGCCGGAGAGAAACAAGGATCAATAGGGGCCGCCCCGTTTTGTCACAGGGTCATAACTGAAAGCACCTTGATGCCGCTGTCTGTTAGTATATGGTCGAATTCTCACCTGCACATATCTGGTTGCATCAGCCTGTTGCCTAGTTCGTTTCTCTTCTGGTGTCTCCTGTTGAGCATCAGGCGAGTTTCCAGAAGACTGTTTCTTAGGTGACATTTTATAATTTAGCACATATACATATTAAGCACTACGGAGAGATTTTTTGTATATTTTGAAAACAGTAAATAGAACAACAGAATCAAAATCGAACATATAATTCCATGACGACCTTTTGTTTATATTTTGAATACAGGAAATGGAACAACAGAATGAAAAAACTTCGGTAGTGAAACAAAACGACAAGAACAAAAACTGTTCCAACGCCAATTTTTAAAATCTGATTCTATAAGTCTTTAAATAATAATATATTTTTACTAATAATATATTTTTACATTCTGTAATACAAATATATTTTAAGTATTTCTTTAATAAAAAAAATAAAATACACTTATATAAGGGAAACAAAAAAATTAACGTCTAATTTCAACCAAAATAACTTGTTGCGTCCCCTGAAACACACCCAGAGACACACAAAGTATATATATATATATATATATATATATATATATATATATATATATATATATATATATATATATATATATATATATATATATATATATATATATATATATATATATATATATATATATATATATATATATATTAGGTGGGGGTTTTATTCTGACGTCATGTGCATTTGTAATATATTTCAGCGAAGCCGTGTCGCCCAAAATCTAGAACCTGTTTTATATTTGTGATCGATTCTTCAAGCAGTATTGGATATGAAGCGTATAAAAAAAACGGTGAATTCATTATACGTGTTGTTGATGCAACCAAGAGCCCCAATTCTCAATACGCCATCGTCACATACGGTACATCTGCAAACACAAGACGCACGCTGACAAATGACACGAACCTAGTAAAACAGGTAAACATTTGCAATAACTGTTATCGTGTAAATTGTGATGATCATAAATGTGATAATAATGTTGATGTTCATAATAAAGATTGTATTGATACAAGTAACAAAATAGAGCGCGACTTGTTTATCCAACAAATTAAAGACACGACGTAATAAACTAGATGAGGTAACATTCTTCTTCTTCTTTGATCCTTAACCGCCAACCGTCAAAGCAGTCAGTGGCCATCACGCCTAGTGGCGTCTTGTAGGGCAACAACAAATTGATTCCACTTTGCTCGGTCGGTGGCCATCCTTCGTACAGTGCCCCAACTCTGGTTCATTCTTTGCATCTCAGCCTCCACAGTCCTCCGCCAGGTTGTTTTTGGTCGGCCTCTCTTTCGTTTTCCTTCAGGGGTCCAAAGCATAGCTGTTCTTGTGATGGCATCGGGGTCTCTTCTGAGGACATGACCAACCCAGTTCCAGCGTCTGCCAGCTATGATGGTGTGCATGTCCTCTTGCTTGCTACGAGTAAGCAGATCTCGGTTAGTGATGGTATTCGGCCAAAAGATTCGGTGAGTTTTTCTTAGGCATGTTGTGTGAAAAGAGGACAATTTCGACATTTCCTTCTCTGTAACTCTCCAGCTCTCCGCGCCATAGAGAAGCACAGAAAGCACACAGCTCTTATATAATCCTAATTTTGTGCTTGTGCTGTACTGAGAGGACTTCCAGATGTTGTTTAGGCTAAAAAAGGCTGTTCTTGCTTTGTTCATTCTGTTGTTGATGTCCTTGTCAGTCATACGAGCCTGTGACTCCGGATGTCCATCCCGCATCAAAGTTTCTCCATTTGTTGCTGTTTCCGTAACATGTGCGATTTTTTACATAGACAAGGGTGTCGGCCCTGTGCTAAAACCTTCAACCTGGAGGACCAGGGTACCAGCTTTTGTCTGACCCCTACCCACGCAGACCAGTCCAGCTTGGTTGAACCTACCAGGAGTAAAACTCCCACTGGCATAGCTCTGGGGATTGTCAGGGTACACAAGCTGCCATACCGCTACAAGGTATAGGTACCATTGATGGCAGATGAGGTAACATGTTGCTGTTTTAGGTCATTACATTTTGGAGGAGAAAGACCAATCTCAGAATTTTGTGGCGGGAGAAAAATATGTGAGTGACAAATTAAGTAAAATATTTTGCCTGGTTATAGACAGTAATATCTGACATATCAAATTGTAAGAACGTTTGGTTTATATTTCAGTCTATATCAATGTGAGACAAGGCAATGTATACATATAAAAGTTCTATATAATTAATATGTGGTATAGATTACAGCTAAACTTATTTTTAGACATGCCATATAAGAAAGTGTATATAAAGTCTAATATTCACTGAGACGCCCAAAGGGGTGATCTCTGTTGCTCACTGAATGGTATGCTAAAGTATAAAGAACAGCAAATTACCTTCGGTCAGATTGATGTTCGCAACACCTGATGTGTCTTATGTACTCCACGGCTCAAGTGTTAAGCCTGATTAGGTCAGGGTCACATGTGAATGTGTTCAATATTTTATTCTCTGGGGTTATGGAGAATAACAAACACAAAAAAAGCTTAAAAGCTATAGACATTCATAAACAGGTACTTGTGTAGACACGGAGAATTGAAGTGGTCTGACCAGATCACCAATGTGGACCCGATGACAAGAACGAGACAAAGGAAACAAAGGTGGACCACGAAATGACAAGACGACGCGGATATCCTTGATAGGACAAACTTTGAGCAAACCTCTTGACAACTCTACCAGACAATCGCTGTTCTGGAATCTTCAGGGCAAGAAAGGTAGAGCAAGACTAAAGAAGACAACTGGAGACAGACATGAAAGGGATGGGGAAGACATGGACAAGAATTGGGCTGATGGTACAGGACAGAAAGATTTGACATACGTTTGTTAAAGGCTGATGGTACAGGACAGAAAGATTTGACATACGTTTGTTAAAGGTTGATGGTACAGGACAGAAAGATTTGACATACGTTTGTTAAAGGCTGATGGTACAGGACAGAAAGATTTGACATACGTTTGTTAAAGGCTGATGGTACAGGACAGAAAGATTTGACATACGTTTGTAAAAGGCTGATGGTACAGGACAGAAAGATTTGACATACGTTTGTTAAAGGCTGATGGTACAGGACAGAAAGATTTGACATACGTTTGTTAAAGGCTGATGGTACAGGACAGAAAGATTTGACATACGTTTGTTAAAGGCTGATGGTACAGGACAGAAAGATTTGACATACGTTTGTTAAAGGCTGATGGTACAGGACAGAAAGATTTGACACACGTTTGTTAAAAGCTGATGGTACAGGACAGAAAGATTTGACATACGTTTGTTAAAAGTTGATAGTACAGGACAGAAATATTTGACATACGTTTGTTAAAGGTTGATGGTACAGGACAGAAAGATTTGACATACGTTTGTTAAAGGTTGATGGTACAGGACAGAAAGATTTGACATACGTTTGTTAAAGGTTGATGGTACAGGACAGAAAGATTTGACATACGTTTTTTAAAGGTTGATGGTACAGGACAGAAAGATTTGACATACGTTTGTTAAGTACATTTGATCATTTGGGAATTGATAGCGATAAATCAGTTGGGTAGGAGTGGCGATCATATTATTTCTAGAATGTAATTGTCTGGTATCGAGGAATAAAATACTGACTGGAATAAGATAATTATTAACGTCAAGTACTCGCTGCAAAATATGTTTTAGTACATCACAGAGTCGCGTCTCGATATCATCTAGCTATCTCTGACGCATGGGAAACTTAAACGTTCTTAACAGGTCAATGGATTTTTAGCCAACTGATATGGTGATGTTGTAACTAACTTTTTCGTTTTTTACCCACATGAATGATGACTTTTACATATTATTGCCTTAGCGACTAAAGTAGACACACTCTGCCAAAATGCCTGATATAAGCGCAAAAAGGAATCTGGCAAGTAATCCATCAAGTATATTTACTCGCCTCCTATAGATCACAATTATTTCTAATGCTCGCTATTGTGAAACTCTAAACGCAAATAAGCAATCTAACTGGAGGTAACGTTTACTTCACAGACAGCATCGAGCCTTCCGTACCAAAATAGCAGTACCCACACGGATGCAGGAATTCAAAAAGCTAGCGAAATTGCCGTGTCAGACAAATCATGTAAAGTCGTTTTTATCATCGTGGTGACTGACGGTTATTCTACACTGCCCAACAAAAGTAAGTGTAAATCTTCTTTGTCTTAACTTTGTTACTTGTTCCTTTGAATTAAAAAAAAAAAAAGAAAGGCTATCCTTGTTTTAAAATCTACAATTTTGCCAGTTTGTAATTTTATCTTGTTCTTCAAATAAAGCCATTCTATTTCCAACTAGCATTCCCTCTTTTTGACCACAGTTTTTTTAATATGAAAATCGTATTCTATTTTTGTCGAGTTTCACATCTATGACGCTTAAAATCTATATGTACTACGCAACGAAAAGAGGTGAAACACATACAGCTCCCGGTCTTGGTAAATTTTAATTTGTTCCATTTGTGTCAAACGACTTTTAAATAATAATTAAAGAAGGAAAAAGTATGTAGTAGTAAATCTTTTAAAGTTTATGTGTAAGGGAACTCAAAAAACAGCGACGATAGATGAGCTGGGGTCAGGTGGTGAATGCTCATGTCCTGTTTACATCAAGTGTTTGTTTCAAACATCTAAGCCAGGGAGTCTTTTGTTTTAAACAAAGCTCTAGTAATGACAAGCTGTCTTGTGAACTTTACATTAGGTGTTTAAACTTTACAAAGTGTTTTTCCAGATAAATGTTGTCTACGGCAAGATTAATCATCATTTTTATACGCTTTTATTTAACTACACTTGTATGTCACTTTCATGTCTCTTTCATGTCACTTTCAAATTCTGCAATCGATTTTTCAGTCACTTGCAGATGAGCAAATAGCTCTGAAACTTGGCATAGTTATGTATTCCCGATGACAATATAATAATCAGTCAATTGTTTAATAATTTAATATTGTAATAATGACATTATGAGTAATTAAAATTTTTCGTAAAAAAAAAGGAAAATAGACCAGGGACCATAATCAAGTTAATTAAAAATTCACGAGTACATGGTGTGCTTTATTTTTTCAGTGCGTAAAACAGGTAAGTACTCAAACAAGTGTTTAGCTAAATCAAGGGAAACAATCCAAATTGTAATATTATGAATACAGGGAAAGTCGAGTTCGATCTCTAGATGGCCTTCAAATTGAAGATTGCACCAAATTAACAAGCTCAAAGAATATAATATTGACGCTCTAAGAGAAATGGATCGCTTAAGAAATGTTAGAACAGATTTACAATAAGTAAAAATATTGTTTATGTTTTAGAATGTCATAATTGATCTAACACAGAAAGAAGAAAAAAAAATTAAACACATGCTTTTAATGCACTAAAAAACCCAAAAAATAATTGTTCAAGGAGTTCATAGCTTGCAGTCAAAAAATGTTACATCAAAATGACAAAAAGCATGAAGCGCTGATTCTGCATGAAATTAACTTCTGCTTTATACTTCATTAAACACTTATAAATAAAATATATGATAAGAGCTTAGGCGCCCTACGATTTTTGTGAATTTGATGTTACATTTTTTTACTACAAGCTATAAACTCTTTGAAAAATTATTTTTGGATTTTTAGTGCATTAAAAGCGTGTGTTAAAAATATTTATTTATATTTTTTATTGACTTAAAATCATATAACAAATAAAGGGTAATACACGGCTTTTGGATCCACTTTAATTGTCCTTAACAATGGTACTGAAGAGAAGAAAATAAATACTCAATATATTATACTGCATATAATTTTAGAACCTGTCACGTCTGAACTCTATATTCAAGTCACTTCTAAATTCTATACTAACGTCATTTATAACATTAGCATTTGTCAAATAATTGTGCCCAAGCTCGCGTCCTGGAGAAAACTAGCCAGCTTCACCTATTGGTGTCCGCTCAATCAGGGAAGTAGCAGGTACGCTCAAAACCGTCTATTTCGGCGTCTACGCCACGTCATTGGTAACTCGTAGAAGGACAAAGTGACCAATGACGATGTATTGCTACGTACTGGCTTTTGAATATGTATGCACTGCTAAGACATCGCAGACTATGCTGTCTTGGCCATGTCCGCCGCATGGAAGAAAATTGCATCCCGAAAGATATCTTCTACGGACAACTAGCAGATGGCAAAAAAGCAGATGACCCACCCCACCCGAGTTTCAAAGATGTGTACATGAGGGCACTGGACATAAATCCAGATACCTGAGAAGATGAAGCTGCCAATCACACCAAGTGGCGATGCTCTCTCTATACGGCATCATCTCAGGTTGGGCGAAAAACTCTCACAATAAGCAAAAGAGAGAGGAACACGCCGAAGAGTACGCAAGGAAAAGAGGCAGCTGAGGGCTGTCCCCTCAGGGACGCATTCTCGTAGTCAGGTTTAACTGAGGGGGCTACTACCATTCACGTCACTTGCAAACCCTATACTCAAGTCACTTGTAATCTCTACACTAACGTCACTTCTAAACTATGTACTCAAGTAACTTCTAAACATTACATTAAAGTCGTTTCTAAACTCAATACGCACGTCACTTCTAAACTTTTTATAAGTCACATTTTAACACTATACTCATGTCATATGTAAACGCTGTACTCACGTCATTTCTTACCTCTATAGTCAAGACATTTTTAAACTCTACACTCACTTTACTTCTAAACTTAACACTCGCGTCACTTAAAAACTCTATACTCAAGTCTTTTATCAACTCTATCATCACGTCACTTCTAACGTCTATATTGTAGTCACTTTTAAACTATATGATCAAATATTTTCTAAACTCTATACAAACTATTCTTCCAAGATCTATTGTTATGCCACTTATTAATGCATACTTATATTCTAAAGCGTCATGTTCTAAACTCTATACTCTAGTGATAAAGTTGATAAAGTTGATATTTAGTTGGATATAATATATGTTGATAAAGTACACCAGAACACTCCTAGGCGGGAAGACAGGCGTCTATCATCATCAGTTGACAAGATCCCTATGGTGTTGCCTGCCCCACTGTAGTGTATGGAATGTCAACTTGACCTACGCAGTGTTGTGTAGACATGGATGGAGTGTATAATGTGCGAATGATGATAAGGGTTCGTGTTGTTGACAAATGTTCTCTTCTCACACTCATGTATGACCGGAAGTCATCGACACCAACGACTGTGTACCTTTTCTAAAGTTTAATTGGACGTACACACTCGACAGCACAGATAGTGACAAATCACAGGTTGCCATAATACATCATAGTACAGTGGACAAATGGTCTTGCAATGTTACATGGGCACTCATGTAGAATAATGGTATAATGGACTGTCAATAGCCAAGCACTCAGTATCGCCCATACATATATCATCTGACGTCACTGACTGAGCACGTCAGCTTGTAAACAATATTTCAGATGACTTCTAAACCTAATCTCGTTTAGCAACGATTCTTCAACATAATGTTCAGCACATATTTTTCCATATAATAATATTGAACCGCTAACAATGGGTTCTCATGTGTAGCAGTGATCTCTGGACTGATCAAGCGATAATACGGGCATCCCTTTTCTCTTCTTGAAAGTCCTACATGTTTTGGTTCCAAGATGGCTCCACTCGTGAACTGTCACTCACGTTTGAATACAGATAATGAATCTGTTCTAAAGTTAGTCATTCATACAACATTTCGTTGCTCTGTAGATTTGGTCATGAACAATAGACTGCATTCTACAGAATATAGTGCTGCTAGGAATCGAAGTCGTTTTTCATCGAGTCAAATATATTCTCTTAAACATTCAAATCGTAATTATCGACAATGGTGGCTTCGATCGAGAGTTCATAAGAGTATCTTTGATTACCTTGGTAGAGGGAATATGAAACTGCCATTCCTTGGCAAGATGAATAAACACTGGGGTAAAGCATACACGATAGGTCTAGACGACTATCACTTTCCCCAAAACCACTGAGATCACTTTTTCAAGGCATCAAGCCGACATAGCAAAACACACACAGTCCCTATCAGGACGAAGCCAAATCACACCACTCAAGCGACACATCCGCCGAATAGCCTTTGACCTCTCTAGAGACAACAGAACATATAGTTCGACTTAGATATGTAAAGATATACAGATATAAGACAGACTTGTCCTACTCAGACAAACAATACACATAAATTCAGGC
The DNA here is from genome assembly GCA_024509875.1 of Oreohelix idahoensis. Taxonomy (NCBI): domain Eukaryota; kingdom Metazoa; phylum Mollusca; class Gastropoda; order Stylommatophora; family Oreohelicidae; genus Oreohelix; species Oreohelix idahoensis. The sequence goes on along the minus strand of JAMPIV010013671.1, from coordinate 102,513 downwards.
CATAGATATTCTGAAGCAAGAACAATCTATTATTACCCAAACAACGAATAAATCGCAGTAAAAATGTATTTATCCGCGGAGTTCAAGGGAAGTAACTCAATAATGACTTTCCCTTAAGCACTAAAAAATTACCTATGTATAATATTGTAAGATATCAAAGACTGCACGTAACAGTCTTACCACACCTCCCGGGAAAAAAAAAAAATGGAACATTTTTTTTTTTTTTGAAATACATCTAGGAGCAACGTACAATAGGCTCACAACGCATGAATAATGCGCAGATGAAAATATCAGGAATACCTATAACGCCTAATATGAGGCTAAGTCGACTTATGGAGCGACTGGTGAGAATGTGTCTCATAAACTGAGAGAAATTATTTCTCTACAAGTATATTTTTCCAGGAAGGTGTCATCAAAGTATAATACAATTCTGGCAATTACACAATGCCTAAAAAATTCATATCATCACTACGTATTAGATATCTTAAATTTATGATTTATGAAGAAAAAATCATCAAAGCACAGCGGTGAATAAACATACATGAACCGCTATGTAGTGATACAATCATTATATTATTAAATTACAAATGTGTATCTATCATGATATAGAAAAGGAACTACTATAGAACTAGACATATCAAGAAGTCTAAGCCCTAATAGTTATGTGGAATCATGTGGGCATCTTGACAGAATGTCTGCCATCACATTATCTGATCCCCGAATAGCTCGCACAGAGAAATGAAAAGGTTGAAGAGCAATTGCATATCGAGTAGACCTCGAGCTCTTCAAATTCTTACTCTGTATAGCAGTAAGAGCTTTTTGGTCTGTTTCTACTATGAAATGTGCGCCTAGAAGGAATCTCTGTAGTTTGAGGATCGACCAAACCATAGCTAATAGCTCACGGTCTAAAACCGAATAATTCCTTTCTGCCGCATTAAGTTTTCTGGAAATATACATTACAGGATGCAGAGTTCCAGAGTACTCTTGCATTAGTGCCGCTCCAATCCCAGTGGATGAAGCGTCACTACGAAGAACGAATGTCTTATCTTTAGTGGGTAGCACTAAAATAGGTGGTGTTGAAAACAGTGTTTTAATCTTATCCAGAGAGCATTGGCATTCCTGAGACCAGTGGACCACATTAGGCGAACCTTTCTTTAGAAGTGTTGAGAGAGGTGCCATGATAGAGGATAGATTCTGAATGAATCTGCCATAAAATTGAATAAGACCTAACAGACTTCTCACCTGTTTTTTAGTCTTAGGGATTGAGATGTTAAGTATCTTACTAGTATTATGGTCCTCTGTCTTTAGGAAACCATGACCAACTCGGTGGCCTAGGAAAGAAATTTCGCTAAAACCAATATAGGCTTTAGAGGGTTTCGCTGTCAGGTTGTGCTCACGCAAAGTAGACAGCAATTCATCTAACCCTGAATAGTGATCTTCCCAAGTATCGCTGAAAAGACAGATGTCGTCTAGATATGCAATGACATCTGACCGATAAGATAGGATTCGGCGCATCATGCGTACGAACGTAGCTGGTGCGTTCATAAGACCGAAAGGCATAAAATTCCATTGGAACAAACCTCTAGGTGTTGAAAAAGCCGTGAGAGGTTTGGCGCGTTCAGATAAAGGAACTTGCCAATATCCCTTAGACAAATCAAGTTTAGTGAAAAAATGAGATTTGGAGAGTCGAGTAAGTAGCTCTTCCAGTAAAGGCATAGGTTCGGCATCGAACTTCGTTACTTGATTCAATTTTCGATAGTCAACGCAAAGACGTATGTTATTGTCTTTTTTACGCACAATAACCATCGGCGAAGAATACGCAGAGGTGGATGGTTCGATTATTTTCAAATCTATCATCACATCCAACTCTTTCTCGACCTGTGCTTGGAAATGTATAGGTATAGGATAAGGTCTAACCCTAATAGGAGTATGGTCAGTTAGCACAATGTCATGTTGAATGACATTAGTTTGTCCAGGGATGTCAGTGAGTACATCCTGAAATGTTTGCAACATAGTTGAAACTTGTCGCTGTTCTCCTAGAGACAAATCAGGAGAGACAGTAACGTTCTTCCATGATTCACTGGAATGAAGTGGGATCATTGGAAGAGGAAGATTTACATCTGAAAAACTTGTTTCCTCATCCTGTATCACGGACAGTGATGAGTAATGACCATGTGGTACTGGAGAATTGTCCGTTGCTTGGAAAATGGGTTGCAAATAATCCGGACGTTCATGGAATTCAGAAAGCATATTGATGTGGAAGGTTTTATGCTTCCCATCAATATCGACAATATAGTCGACATCGGAAATTTTCGATATTATATCGTACGGACCTTTCCAAGAAATAAGTAATCTGTTTTCCCTACAAGGTAGTAATACAAATGCTTTGTCACCAGGACAAAGTTGTCGTAAGCATCTCTTCTTATTGGCAAATTGCCTTGCCTTCTGTTTCGCAAATTCAGAAGAAGAAGTTGCTAATTTGCATGCTTCGATAATCTTTTGTCTCAACGCGATGACATATTCGTAGGATGACTTTGTGTCATCGTCAATATTGTCAGATGTTATGAGATCGTGAAGCAACGACATAGGGCCACGCGGACGCGCGCCAAAGACGAGTTCAAAGGGAGAAAATCCCGTATGTTCATTGGGTACCTCTCTGTAAGCGAAGAGGGCCGCAGGTAAAACTCTGTCCCAGTCTTGAGGATGATCCTCAGTTATCTTCCCCAGTAAGTTTTTAAGTGTTCTATTAAGGCGTTCGACCATACCATTAGACATTGGATGGTAGATACTACTTAAAGATCTATCTATCTGCAGGGTAGACATTACTTGAGACATGGTATCTGATATTAGTTGGGTGCCATGGTCTGACAATATCTCTCCGGGGAACCCCAGACGAGAAAATATAAGCCAAAGAGCATCTGCAATATCAGCAGTAGTAATGCTCTTCAGAGGAATAGCCTCTGGCCAACGTGTGCACATATCAACACACGTCAAGATAAACTGATGTCCTCTGGCAGACTTGATCTTAAATGGACCAATAATGTCTATGGCCATTTTTTGAAACGGCCGAATAGGAATGTCCGCCGCCTGAATGGGTGCAGCATGCCGTGGACCTTTGGATTTAACTTCCTGACATACTTTACAAGATCGACAATAAATCCGTATGTCCTTGTTTACCAATGGCCAAAAGAAAGCCGCAAGGACTCTTGACTTAGTACGGGAAAAACCCATGTGTCCAGCACACTGAGAGTCGTGAGCGTGCTGCAAAATTTTAACTCTCAAATTCTTGGGAACCAGGATTTGAGAATGACTTGACGTAATGGAGTCTTGAACCATACGTACAAGTACGCCATTCTTCTTTGTAATCCACGATTTACGACTTGTGTCCTTATTCGGATCACCTTTAGTTGCAAGAATGAAGAATTTCTTCAGAGTGGGATCATCTTCTTGCTGTTTTATAAACGAGTCACGAGAAATTACCAAGGGATTATCTTGGTTATGCACTTCATTATCTTCAGTAGATGAAGTTTGAGGCACATTAAGAGCCTGAGCTCTAGTGACTACAGCGTTAGCAATCTGCATGTTTTGCCTTTCCCACGTGGAAATTTGTTGCGGAGTGCATTCCTTGACTCCATGAATGCGACCGATGATGAGGTCAGCGATCGGATTCGGAAGAAGACATGCGTGTACATCTCCTGTAAAGAAAGGAGTAGCAATCCTAATGATAGCGGTAGAGTATTTCTCTAATGTGCCGCCAAATGTTACACATTTGACTACTTGTCCAGTGGCACGGGAAGGATCTACGAGTGACTGCCTAACACCAATTGTGGTGCATCCAGAATCAAATAGCACAGAGACTGGATTGTTATTCACTAAACCCTTATGTAAGACAAGAGACCCTCTTCCATCATGCGCGACTGATGCTGGAAGAGCAGGAAGAGGATGGCCACAGCTTAAAGTAGTCACTGTGGTTGGCTCAAATAACGTTTTGCATTGGGGGCACTGAGATGCTCTCCCAAAATCAAAAGCGGCACATGCCATATTACTAGCATCATTATTATCTTTACTCTGTTTATAGGCTTCATGGGACTCTTGTTGTGCAGAGTTTGCCTGAAAATGTGGTTTATGTCTTTTGTATTGAGATCTACCTCGGTTATTATCACCTCTGTAGTTATTGTTACCTCTATTGTAACCCCTATTTGGGTTTGAGTCATAGTACCCTTGGTTACCATTATCATATTCATTATAATGAGTATCTCTGTAATTATGATCTTGTTGACTCCAAGACGGATAACCCTGATAGTTTCTATAATTACTTCCTCTACGGAAATTCCTATAATTATGACCACCCCTGTGTCGAGAGCTATCAGGTCGTCTCCAGTTCTTTGAAGAAGAACCCTGAAATGATTGGTTACCTTGGTTTTGATAACTATTATGGTTACCTTTTTTATCAAATCTGTTTTGAGGTCCCTGAAATCTGTGTGAATAATTGGGATTGTATGGTGTTGCTGAAGCAACTGGCATACTCTCCTTAATCTTAGTGTTGCCAAAAGTCACGTCGGGGTGTGCAGTGACATATTGGGAACAATATTCTTCCATTTCTTTTAGAGATTTAGGTTTACGCTCATGTATAAATTCAAGGAAAGGTTTGTTCACACATGACATAATCTTATCTCTGAGCAACAAATCCATAAGTCCTTCATACGTTTTTTCTGTTTTGGAAAGCTCAATCCAACGATCAACTGTGAGACGTGCCTTTGCAGTGAATTCTGAGAATTCTACCCCCGTCTCAGGTACCATCGTCTTAAATAAAAGGCGATAGCCTTCCTCACTTAGCTGATATTTTTTTTATCAAAGCCGCCCTAATGACATCATAATTATCCTTATCTGCTTCTCCTACAAGGCATAATCTAGTCAAAGATTCACCTTTCAAGTTTTCTGATAATTGATTAGCGTATTGTGATTTATCCACATTATGTGTACGACAAGAACGTTCAAATCTATCCAGCCAGAATGTAATATCGTCACTGGACTGATTGAACGGTGGAACCTTAACCTTGTAAGTAGAAGGTTTACCATTACCACTAGATGCCTGATTAACATTACTCATACTTGTCAATCTCAATTTCTCCAACTCAAATTCATGTTCTCTTATTGCTTTTTTCTCTTCAGCATCTAATCTTTTTTGTTCAGCCTCCCTGTCTAATCTTTTTTGTTCAGCCGCAGCTTCTCTTTCCAATTTTTTTTGTTCAGCTTCACTGTCTAATCTTTTTTGTTCAGCCGCAGCTTCTCTTTCCAATTTTTTTTGTTCAGCTTCCCTGTCTAATCTTTTTTGTTTAGCTTCACTGTCTAATCTTTTTTGTTCAGCCGCAGCTTCTCTTTCCAATTTTTTTTGTTCAGCTTCAAATCTCCTTTCCTCTACCTGCATCTGCAATTTCTTTTGTTCAGCAGCAGCCTCAGCTTCTTTTTCTAATCTTTTCTCTTCCGCCATAGCTTTTCTTTCTTCTGCAGCTAATCTTTTCTCTTCTGCAGCTAATCTTTTCTCTTCTGCAGCTAATGCTTTGTCATATTGAGCAACTGCCCATTGTTCTAATTGTTGACCAGTCTTATCAAGAGCTTTCCCTTGTGTAATGAAATAATCTAAAGTAGACATGATGCCTAACAATAATACTAATCACCTGAATCAATAATAATACCCCAAGTTCTCAATGACCTGATTAATCAGTATACTATCCCAATATCTGTGGGTCACAAGCCTTTAATAAGGTCTTGTATAATAGTAATAATAATCAGGTACTGGTCTATACCATAATCCAAGTGCAGTGCACAGGCAATTGTGTCTTATGAAATATACCCATATAAAACATATGTCAACCAACAGAATACATAAAGTACAAATAGGACTGACAATACAAGAACGTTTGCAGAAATCAAAATAAATCAAATAGGGAAATCAATGAAGATAATCACTGAATCTGCAAAGAATAACAACACAAATGACGTCACAATATATGAATATAAATTATGAATAGAACTGAAAGATAGAAAAGGTTAGACCAACAAATTACAAACAAATCAAAACAAAACTAAAGAACAAAGAAATATTACAAAAATAACAATAATTACAGACTTCACAGCTAACACAAAAGCAACAGTTGTCGCAGCAAATTTTCAATCAAGAAAATTGCACCTATAGAAAACGCCCACAACGGACCCTCTATGACGTGGGATACTCTGTTGTGAGGACGCCGCCCAACCTTAAACACAACCCGCTGACATAGAAACTAACATACTATACAAACAAATAACATGTAAACATAAATATATATAAATTATGTGTATGATAGTATGTGTTGCAAAATAGGCTCAGTCTTACAGTAATGGCAAAGTTATTTTTCATGAAAACAAACAAACTGCCACTTTATTCAATTAAACATTCTGGCCTTAAATATTAAAGTTCATATATGGCAAACAAGAAGATCCATCGATGAAACCAGGACTTCTTAGTTCACAAATACTGTCTTTCTGTTAACACTGACAAGAATTGATCCAACTGTTCTGTGAAACTCTATAATGTCTAATGTAAAAAATGTCAACAACGCTGACCTACATACTGCATTCACTTGACAGGTCACGTGACGAAGCGTTGACAAAGAGCAAACCAATACTGCAAGTGTGTCGTATCAGCCACAGGAAACGGTCTGGTATCGGTAATCTGTTGACTTCTGAATTTCTGCGAGGTCAAACCCAGAAAGCTGGTCCACCAGTTGATAAAGTTGATATTTAGTTGGATATAATATATGTTGATAAAGTACACCAGAACACTCCTAGGCGGGAAGACAGGCGTCTATCATCATCAGTTGACAAGATCCCTATGGTGTTGCCTGCCCCACTGTAGTGTATGGAATGTCAACTTGACCTACGCAGTGTTGTGTAGACATGGATGGAGTGTATAATGTGCGAATGATGATAAGGGTTCGTGTTGTTGACAAATGTTCTCTTCTCACACTCATGTATGACCGGAAGTCATCGACACCAACGACTGTGTACCTTTTCTAAAGTTTAATTGGACGTACACACTCGACAGCACAGATAGTGACAAATCACAGGTTGCCATAATACATCATAGTACAGTGGACAAATGGTCTTGCAATGTTACATGGGCACTCATGTAGAATAATGGTATAATGGACTGTCAATAGCCAAGCACTCAGTATCGCCCATACATATATCATCTGACGTCACTGACTGAGCACGTCAGCTTGTAAACAATATTTCAGATGACTTCTAAACCTAATCTCGTTTAGCAACGATTCTTCAACATAATGTTCAGCACATATTTTTCCATATAATAATATTGAACCGCTAACAATGGGTTCTCATGTGTAGCAGTGATCTCTGGACTGATCAAGCGATAATACGGGCATCCCTTTTCTCTTCTTGAAAGTCCTACATGTTTTGGTTCCAAGATGGCTCCACTCGTGAACTGTCACTCACGTTTGAATACAGATAATGAATCTGTTCTAAAGTTAGTCATTCATACAACATTTCGTTGCTCTGTAGATTTGGTCATGAACAATAGACTGCATTCTACAGAATATAGTGCTGCTAGGAATCGAAGTCGTTTTTCATCGAGTCAAATATATTCTCTTAAACATTCAAATCGTAATTATCGACAATGGTGGCTTCGATCGAGAGTTCATAAGAGTATCTTTGATTACCTTGGTAGAGGGAATATGAAACTGCCATTCCTTGGCAAGATGAATAAACACTGGGGTAAAGCATACACGATAGGTCTAGACGACTATCACTTTCCCCAAAACCACTGAGATCACTTTTTCAAGGCATCAAGCCGACATAGCAAAACACACACAGTCCCTATCAGGACGAAGCCAAATCACACCACTCAAGCGACACATCCGCCGAATAGCCTTTGACCTCTCTAGAGACAACAGAACATATAGTTCGACTTAGATATGTAAAGATATACAGATATAAGACAGACTTGTCCTACTCAGACAAACAATACACATAAATTCAGGCCATAGATATTCTGAAGCAAGAACAATCTATTATTACCCAAACAACGAATAAATCGCAGTAAAAATGTATTTATCCGCGGAGTTCAAGGGAAGTAACTCAATAATGACTTTCCCTTAAGCACTAAAAAATTACCTATGTATAATATTGTAAGATATCAAAGACTGCACGTAACATCTAGTTTAATCAATTTCTTGAATATGCCATCTTCTTCAGCTCCCCCTCTTGAGGCCCTTACCATCTCATTTGATTTCTTCTCTCATCAAGTTACACCTACAAACCGTCTCTGTTATCCATCAACACACATTATTCCTGATCTCTACCCACTACGGTAAATCTACTATTAGTCATTATTATGGTTCCCTCTATACCACGTTTTCTAGCCTATGTATGTTGTTTTCTGTCAAGCTTTTAGCAATATAAACTTCCCTTCACAGTTTTTAAATGTTCTGTTAACTTCTTTGTTTTATTCAGTGAGAACATAGTCTATTCAATTCCTTCTACAGCACGCGAGGCTGCCCAAAATGCAAAGGCGCTTCCAAACGTTCAAATTGCAGCTGTTGGAGTTGGTCAAGGGGCTAATAAGGCTGAGTTGTACATCATAGCGTCAAAACCTGAAAACGTCTATGAAATCGATGATTACGAAGCACTAAAAAACCTTGCTGCCAATATTTCACAAGCAGGTTGTGATGGTAAGTATGATGCGGTTACTGCTACAAATGGCTGATTGATACTTAATAATTTCATGGCTGATATATGTCATGAAAAATAGGCTCTATGGATACATGCATACAAGGCCAGTGTGGTAAAGTGGGATGTTATAAATATTTATAGGGGACTTAGTGTACTGCCTGAGGTCAGCTGTGAAGGTATCTGTATCTAATAGGTGTAGTGTTTTACAGATAACCTTACTTGCTACCACATAATGCCTCAGTCAGAATTATTCTGGAATATTGTGATGACTACGTTAAATGTCTAGGGTATGTATGTGATGAAGGGTAAGTCACAACAACAACAGACAGATAAACAATTTAATTTATTCCACCACACTTGACAACACTGTGACACTCACACACATGTAACATTCTATAAGACTATCTTAAATGAGTCACTGGTAAATTTTCAAATATCAATATGTATTAAGTACTTTCATTAATATATATGTCCTGATTCATCTACAAAGTGAACCAGGAATCACAATCAAGTGTAATTACAATTTATATGTACAGAATTTATCAATCTGAACCTTGTAGTGACATATTTTATTAATATTATCCTATGTGTTTCAGTTGTGTAGTAGTAATATGAGGTAATACTGGTTTTGTTTTTTCAAGCTATGTTGTTATTTGTCATCATGACTTCAAGTGTTTGTTTATCTTATAAATAGTATGGGGAAAAGTTCACAGTTCTTCTCAATTTAAACACTGGATTTTCCCTCTATTTTGTAATAAAGTCAGATTTTGAGGGGGGGGGGGGCATAATGTTGAGCTCCTCTGGCCACAGACGCTTATCTGTCGTGATGGCGGCAGGAAATGACTCCTCTGCTCGATAGCCTCCCTGTGTTCCGGAGACACCTCACTGGTCACTATCTGGACCCAGGAGTATGCTGTCAGCCTCTAGGTTCAGCAAAGCTCAGACCAGGTGCTGCTCAATAGCTCTAGGACCACGGTCCCTGAAACAAGAAGGTTGTACCTCCTACTTCATAACTAATTTATAATCTATTTACAGACTGAACACAATACATAACAAACACTGAGTTCAGAGCGGTAGGCCAACTGTCAGCTTCATCTGACATAATTTACACCAGTATATTCCTCCCTAATGGTTACTACGCCTCTGCAATTCCAGCATTATTTCTTTCTAGTCAATAAGATAGGTGTCAGTGTACTGTTTGGCAATTCCATGTAGTTTTACTTTCCTCCGACACCTTCTGTTCAGGTTGGAGCACTATATAGGCCTAACCTCATGTTCGCTACTGAACCACACATATATACAGACATAAATTATCAATTTACATTCAATTTTCATTAAAAAGATATTGAATATATCAAGCTTACCACCATTCATGGAATAATACACAGTTACGTTGACTGGCAATGAATATAGCACAATTTCGATCTGCCGATGTCCCAGGCTTTTATTTAGAAAAATATGCACTGGCGCTCAACGCACTGGTTCTTTAGTAAGTTTATTTGAAAGTGTGGTGGTGACCTGACGCTCCTAATTGCCTATATTAACAGGTCTAACCAATCGTGCCATGTTTACACAGCTTTTCAAAAAAAAAGTACTCCTACTCACGTTTCCCCTGACAACAAAAGATAGTATTTATAGCCCGACTAATCGTGTTTAGCCTTACATTTGTTGCGCTCCAATCAAATCGGATTTAACATGGAGACCCATTTCCCGTACAATGGTGGTGTAAAAATCTGCCACTGAGCGATTCTGATTTTGGTGTTGTCTGACATCCCTCACTATTTCTTTTGGCTATAATTTGGTAATTCCTAGACTATTTGCGTAACGTTTAACATATTCTTTGTCAGCAAGCCCTAAGGAACCCAAATATATATATTTAAGGGAGCTAGGTGGCTGCGTTCAAAATGTGCATTTTCCTCTACCTCCTGTTCACTTCGAATACGATGTGGTGTCTGGGTACTGTAATGTTTTCAAACGTAAACCAGTATAATGTCATGTTTCCTAATAAGAATTTTTCATGTTTTAAAAAACTAACTCTCGTCTGGGTAGTGTTTTTTATCACTGTCGATATGAAAAAAGTTAGTGCTAGTGGCCTTACACGCGTGATGGTAGTAATTGTGTATCGCGTGACTGTGGTAGTATTGCCTGCGTTCTGGCTTTCAGCCCCTCCCTTTCTTTCTATTCTTAGTCCATCTGTCTTTCGTTTTTGGTAACATAGTGTATAAAATGACATGAATGGATTTTTAAATATAGGTCATCTTGCGTATCTCAAGGTTTTTCTTAGAAATGGAGTACACATTTTATTGTGTTGGGGAAACGCGTGTATGCTGCAGAAGGCTTTTACTATCAGTAGTGACGGAATCACACAAGCTATATTCAAGTTTATGGACTGTACATAGTAGGTAGATGGCCAGGTAAAATACACATAAACTATGATTATACATGAAGAAACAAAATTAAAGTTACGATCAATGACATAGTAAAGAACTATAATTTTACACATATCTATGTAAATGTTTTATTTAATAAAACATAAATTAAATGATTGTAGGCATTCTTTCATTCATTCATTTATAACCCTCCACTCTCGAAGGAGCGTAGGCCTTCAGCAAACACATGCCAAGTCCTCCTGTCACGTGCCATCATCTCAAGTTCTTTCCACGTTCTCCTCATCATTTTCACCTCTGTTTCCAGCTCTCTTCTCCATGTGCTTCTTGGTCTACCTCTACCTCTCTTGCCCTGTGGGTTCCAGAACAAGGACTGCCTTGTAATGCTATCAACAGGTTTCCTCAGTGTGTGTCCTATCCATCGGCATCGTCTTCTTCTCATCTCTTGTTCCACTGGCACGTGTCTGGTTCTTGCCCTAAGTTCCACGTTGGTAACCTTGTCATACCATTTTAATCCCTCTATTCTACGCAAGCACCCATTTATGAAAGTCTGTAGCTTTTTGGTTGTTGTCTAATAGAAAGAGCCATAGAGGTGAAGACAGATCTTTGCTTGTGCCTTATAGATTACACTAAGTCATTAGACAAAGTGAAACATGAGGAAATTATCAAAATGTTAGAAAGCATCAATGTTGATGAAAAAGACTTGAGGATAATAAAGAACATGTACTGGCAACAAACAGCAATTGTAAGAATTACCAGTCAAATAGGAACGTTTCAGCAAGTAAAAAAAGTGTGTCAGGCAGGGATGTGTGCGATCACCGGATCTGATCAATCTGTACGGTGAAAATATTATGAGATGTCTAGAGGACATTCCAGGAATATCATTCTGCGGACATAATATAAACAGCTTGAGATACGCTGATACAGTCTTAATAGCAAAATGTAAAAAGGAGCTGCAGGAAATGGTCGATACGATGGTGATAGCAAGTGAAAATATAAAAGCGTTAATAGCAAAAAAGACAGAAGTAATGATCGTCTCAAAGAACAGCGCTTCTCCAGAATTTACTATCAAAGTAAATGTAACCGTTTTAAAATAAGTCAATAATTTTTATTTATTAAGGTGTTTGCTACTTTTCTTTGTAACACGCCCCTTTCAACCATCTACCATATACATGGAGCTGTTGGTTATATCAGGACATGTTTCCTTTATTGTAAATTAATATTAGACAAACATAAAGGTATGTTTTCAGGCTAGGCGGTGTTGTCGTACGAAAGGTACGGGGTTCGAACCCTGGGTAAGCCATTCGCGTCTGTTGTTTTTCTGTTGTCTGGTGTTCTACTTCTGTATTTCTTACGAGCGCCTGAAAACATACCTTTATGTTTGTCTAATATTAATTTACTGTTTACAGGCCTCGGGTTTCCCTTCCTTACGTTTCCTTTATTGAGCTCAGGCAAAAGCAGCCTTCTATAAAATGAAGAATATTTATGCAACAGTTCTCTGTCATTGGAAGTAAGAAAGAGAGTTCTTCATTGTTATTTAGAACCAATCCTGACATATGAGTGTGAGTCATGGACAATTAGTAAACAAATAGGGAAGACACTAGGGCAACAGTGATGTGGTTTTACAGAAGAATGTTAAAAAGACCATGGACAGCCAAAACGAGTAATGAGGATGTCCTGAAAGAGGCGAATGCGCAAAAGAAACGTATTTCACAAATTAGAAAGAAGCTATCCACTTTATGTGGGCATGTTATCAGAAGAGGAAAGCTGGAATATATCGCAACAACAGGTAAGACAGCAATAAAAGTGATAGAGGAAGACAAAGATAGTAAATACTGGACAGTTTGACATCGTGGCATGGAAAGACTTCAACAGCAGAATTGATAAATTGTACTGGAGACTGAACGTTGTGAAGGAACAAGATCTCCTACTAAACTAGGCCCGGTACTTGAAGAAGACAAACCACAGCAAACAAATGCAAAACAGATTACATGTAGAGTGATGTATAATATATGCTATACTTCTGTTAACTTTGACAATTTCTGACCAAACGTTGTGACGATATCCAATAACAAATTTACTGAATTAAAAAAAAAATTAGGCGCTCATTTGCACGATATCGGCAGAGTATGGGAGAGTGAAGAAATACTAGCTAACTGGAGGGCAGGAGACCATAGACCAAAGCAGACTGCTAGGAAAATTCAAACTGTGGTGCCTCTAGTTCATGTTGATAACTACGTTGCTGTGGCCACTGCATATATGTGAAATAAGCACCAGTACAGTGGAAGCTATAGAGCAGAATGTCAACAAGTTCTTGACAAAATGGCTAAGGATATCACCAGGTTTGTCAAACGTAGCACTATACTTCAAGAGTCAAAACTTGCGCTTTCTTTCAAGTCAGTTGTTGAAGAGTACAAAATGTGAAAGGCAAGCCTCACAAAGATGCTGCGCGAGTCAGAAGATGACGTGGTTAAGTGCATTCAACCCACACTAAAAACAAGGAGGAAGTGGAAAGTGGAAGAAGCTGTTTACGCTGCCCAAGAGTTGTTCAAGCTGAATGAGGTAATCGGATACACACAGACGAATAGACGGGGATTTGGCCATGGAGACATCCGCTGGTGGTCCAAGGCATTAAGCAGGGAGCGCAGAGACATGGTAGTTCAGGAGATCTGAGTAGCTGATAATGATAAGAGGTTGCAAAAAGCTGTGCAGCAGGCCCAACAAGGCCAATGGACTGCACAGGAAGGAGCCCTGCAAAGGTTCTTGACATGGAATGATATATGGCATATGGCACCGCCTAGGCTCAGCTCCATAATTAGATCAATCTATGACCTCCTGACATCAGCCACAAACCATGTGAGATGGAGAAGGTCGGATGATGAGCTGCGCCCCCTATGCCAGGGATGTCAGAATTTGAATCCAGATTGGACGAGCACCATTCGTTCTAAGCGGCAAAGTATAGAGATCTGGCAGCGGATCTGAGACACGATGGGTTTACTGCAAGGGTCATGGCTGTCGAGTTGGGTGCAAGAGACTCGTGGCTGCGTCAGTGCATGATTTATTGAAACTGTTGGGTCTGAGAGGATTAGTGAAATTGCGGAAAAGACATCATGCTGGCTGTGAAATAACCGCAATGAGCTATGGAACTCGTTACAGTAAAATCTAGCCCCACCTCCGGTATAACAAACACCATGAACTTGTTATAAGTCCGTAATACATCGAGTTTGCCATTGTATTGGTAAAAGGACGGCGGAGTTACAAGAAATAGGCGGTGCATTACACGAGGTGTCAGGAGAAGTTAGATTTCAGAGGCCGGCTCGCAAAGAATTAACGCCTCGTCGGCTTCACACAGGCGTGTCAGTGGTGTGATGCGAAAAGACCGCAATAATTTGTCTTCACTTTGTTTCTTTCACAATTCACTGTGGCGGAATTGTGGATTTTAATGCTGCATCCAAGGTGGAATGTGTTCATTTTCTACACAAGACATCAGGAGGGTGAGACACTTGGGAATCATGAACCTGGTGGGCCTGCCCCCATTAGAATGTAAAGGATAATAATGGGACAAAATACGTGTTCGAGGGGGGAAGTCTTCTGATGATGAGATTGCCTCCTGTTGTATCGCTCTGTAAAGAGTTTCCTATCATATCACAGAACGGACATAGCCAAGGTACAAGCCTTTCAAAGTATCTTTGTCTTATGTAGTGCCAACAAGCCCCTTCAATAGTTGTAATCGTCTCAGTGCTTTGTTCTTTGTATTTTACAAACTACAGCAAACAAGTACAAAACAGATTACATGTACAAATCTATAAATGAAATATAATATATGTTATACTTTTGTTGACTTTGATAATTCCTTACCAAAAATTGCGGCGATATCCAATAACAAATTGCCAGGTCAGAGAAGAATTAAAGATACAATCGAACAAAAAACTGTGGCGTCTCCGTCTCGGTGCAGCATACTTTATGATAGAGGAACCACACTGCCAAGAATGTCAGGAAGAGAATGACATAGACCACTACCTGATCCGCTGTAAAAAGTACGAACAACAAAGGCTTGAATTAAAAACTTACTATAGAAATCACAATATAGACATGACAGGTGATAAGGTTTTAAGTATAGTATGAGAAGAGGCAATAACGGTCAGCTGTTAAGTGCCCGCTCTCCACCCATCACTTCTTCAAAACTACAACAACGGATGAGATTCTTGTCGCCATGTTTCTTCTTACTGGCTATATAATGGGTTATGTAAAAATGAACTTCAGTTACTAGAAATGGAATTACATGGACCAGATTTGTCGACAACCAGGCTGTTCTGTCCCATAACCGTAGCCAGATGCAAGAAAACACGTGATGATAAGTGACAGAAAGTGGGTTTGAAAATACATAAACAAGAGACAGTGATAGTGTGAATAGATGCAAGACGCCATTGTGTGAGTCTACCGTACTTGGGAAGATGCCCGTAAAAGATGTTGTGAACATGTCTTAACATCGGGTGGATGGAGCGGGATTGATAGGCCATGATATCAAGGTGGTAGTACATTAGTCAGAAGGACATTTCGTTGCATTGAGAAATATATTGAAATCGGAGGACCTCAAGTCCAGCGCGAAATTAAGGCTTCAGCTCAAATATCAAGTCAGTCCTATTGTACGGCTCTGAAACATGGGAAGCAACGGAAGCGGCTACCAGGAAGATACAAACAAACTCGCCAGCGTGGAAGTGATAACAAGAACTAGACAATTATGATGAGAACATCAGATGAGAAGACACTGTCTATTGATGGGACACACAATGTGGAAACCTGTTGAAAATATTATCAGGCAGTATTTCTTCTGGAATCTCTATGATAAGAGATGTAGAGCAGACCAAAGAACACGTGGAGAAGAGAAGATAACTGGAGTCAGAAAAGAAGACAATGAGGAAGACATGGGAAGACCTTGAGCTGATGACACGTGACGAGAGGACTTGGTAGGTATTTGCTGAAGGCTTATACACCGTGTCTAGCTAAAAGGTATTGATTAACTATGTCAGCTAAACCTGGAATGGTTCAATGGCATGAAAACATTAATACACAAAGAGCCGTTTTTTTTAAATTCTTCATTTGTCCAGTCCGATCTTTATCTTTTTATTGTCACCATAAGCTAAAACACATTTCTTAGAATATTGTCAATTGTTACATGTCGTCATTAAATTGCAGAAATCTAAGTTTTGATAAGCACTTTCTTCCCTTTATATTTCCAGCAACTCCACCACCACCACCACCAAGTAAGTATTGTACTTAATTTTCTAGGACTAGACTTATGAGTTTTGGTAGCAGTTGTGCTGACAAGATGACTTAAGCACTAACAAGCTGATCAGATTGGGCATGTTTACATAAGAACCAACACGTTATCCAGCTTTGACCAATTGACTAAAGAAGCAACACATTTATCAGATTTGACAAGTTGACTTAAGCACAAACAAGTATATCAGATCTGACAAGTTGACCTTAGTACAAACAACTATATCCGATTTGACATCTTGACTTAACAAAAACAAGTAATTCAGATTTGACAAGTTGACCTAAGCACAAACAAGAATATCAGATCTAAAAAGTTGACTTAAGCAGAAACAAGTATATCCGATTTGACAATTTGACTTAACACAAAAATGTATATCAGATTTGACAAGTTGACCTAAGCACAAACAAGAATATCAGATTTGACAAGTTGACTTAACAAAAACAAGAATATCAGATCTGACAAGTTGACTTAACACAAACAAGAATATCAGATCTGACAAGTTGACTTAACACAAACAAGAATATCAGATCTGACAAGTTGACTTAACACAAACAAGAATATCAGATCTGACAAGTTGACTTAACACAAACAAGAATATCAGATTTGACAAGTTGACTTAACACAAACAAGAATATCAGATTTGACAAGTTTACTTAAGCACAAACAAGAATATCAGATTTGACAAGTTGACTTAAGCACCGTCACGTGATCATCATCATCAATTCCTCATTCTGCTCCCTATGGAGCACGGAACCTTCTGCCTTTTATTCCTTGTGTGTACATCCGCATGACGTAGTCAACAACATTTACAGTAGTAGTTTATATGACGATGTATCTTACATAATGAGGTTGCCGACCTCATACACAACTTTACATACATACACATATTTATAAATGTTAAAATATACGTACAAAACTTGATGTATATCCAGTCACAACTCGTTAGAACACTAGTCTGTCACATGTTCATTGTGTTATTATTAATTTTGAACGGAGTCGGCATCGATGCACTCTGGGCAAACACATAGGTGCTTAGTTTCCCACGCATATGTTGTTGTTCTTGTTTCTGTTTTTTGTTCTGCTACGATATTCTCCAGTCTAATCCATGTATATGTCATTTTTGTTGCCTTCTAACATAAACTTCATTCATTTGTCCCGGAGAGATAACACCAGAATGTCACATATTCATATACTCCACCACATCGCATATTTATATACTCCACCACGTCACATATTTATATAATACAGCTCGTCACATACTTAGATACTCTATGTTGAATAGTCATATACTCCACTATGTTACATATTCATGTACTCCAGAAGCATCCCTACAGTATTTATCACCTAGGTGCGGATCCTCTCTTTGGCACCCCTCCCCTCATAACGAAACATACTATCAATTATATTTTAACATTAAGTACTATCGTGATAGTGTACGACGGCACCCTATTCCTGTTGTCACCCGGGGCGGAGCGCCCCATCGCACCCCCCTTAGTACGCCACTGATGTACTCCACTATATTACTTATTCATATACTCCACTATGTCACATTTTCATATACTCCAATATGTCACATGTTCATATACTCCACTACGTCACATAGACCGACACTACAGCACGCCGCATATTTATATGCGCCATTATGTCACTAATTCATATACTCCACCACATCACATAGTCGGACACTACACCACGTCACATATTCATGTACTCAACTATGACACCTGTTGATATGCACGACCAAATCACATAGCCGGACACTACACCACGTCACATATTCATATACTCAACTATGTCACACGTTGATATACACCACCACGTACCATAGTCCAACACTACACCACGTCAAAAGTTCATATTTATTAATGAATGTTTCTTAATTTTATTTTACTTTCAGCTACTCCAAAACCAACAACACGTAAGTTTAACCACACAAAAAAATGTTTGTGCATATTTATAACAATGTTTCTCACCTGTCATGGAAGCCATGACCCGTTAGTCAAATAATGACATCACAGCCATATAAAAAAGTGACATGTTCAATTATGGTCAATAACTCTAAACAAAACTTGAAATCATTAATGACAGCCCGCATGGGCTTTCTGCATTCAGTGGGCTGAGAAGCACAGTTTTATTTGAGATGTGTGTTTTAATGCTTCGGTAAGCATTACATTAATAGTGAGTCTATTGTACTTTTGTATCCAATATGAAAACCATTGTTTTTGTTTGTTTGAGGGTTTTGCCTTCTTGTGGCGAGGCGCATTATTTTCAACCCAATTGGTTATATCAGAGCGCAATTTACCTGTCCAAAAAAAAAAGTGAACTCTGTTAACTGAAGCGATGTGTTGATAAACTCTAAGCCCTGAAAAGTGCTAATAGCTTCTATCAGCTAGCATGAAGAAGCCCTGAAAAGGACTGCTAGCCCAGTCAGCGTTGATAGATACTAAGCACTGAAAAGAACTAACATTATCCACTTGCTAGCATAAATCCCTGACAAGGACTTAGTCTAAAAAGGATTCACCAGCCACACCAACGCTGCCCGTACTTCCTCAGTTTTCAGCGAAACACCAGTTGTATGTGAACTCCCTAGCAATCTAACCAGATTTCTAGTCCTTTCCAGTGTAGTTGGTCTCCTTATGGAACATGGAACAATCAGTGTAGTTGGTCTCCTTATAGAGCATTGAACCACCAGTGTAGTTGGTTTTCTTGTGGCTGTGTAAGCCCTTTCTAACATTATATTAGTCACCTTGTACGACCTGCATGACGGTGCTATAGTTTGTCTGTTTTAGAAGGCATTAAAAATTAAGAGTCCGGGATCCAGACATCCAGGACGACCCAGAGTCCGCTGGGAGGACAACCTTAGACAATCTTTGAAGGACCGATGCCTAAAATGGAACCAGGCATGGAGAAAGACAGCAGATATGAAAGTTTGGAGCTCTCTCTCTCTCTCTCTCTCTCTCTCTCTCTCTCTCTTCCAAACCTCTACATCTTACAGTAAATGAGGTGTGACTTAGTAAGTTTGTAAGTAGAAGGCTGTGACAAAAAAAAAAAAAAAAAGAAACCAAATTAACAAACAGAGCAACAAATTTAGCTGCGATAAAACTACACGCAAACAGAGCCACGGCATCAACAGTAAATTCAAATCTGCTTACCTTATTGATGTCCGAAATGGAGACGTGCAAGGTGGAAAAGGAACTGAATGGCGAGCTTAAACAACGATGAATAACGCAAGTGTTGTGAACTGTCAAACACCATGCTCCATATGAAGCGAAACGGGAATGATGATGATGAGAACTTAGAATAGGATTTGGATAAACAGGGAAGACACCGACATGTTTCTGTCAATAATAATTGTTATTGCTTTGCAAAATTGACATCATTGCAAACCCATAGGTACTCAGTCTCGATCAGTATATGTCGAAGAGTGTGAATGCTAATTGTTCCTGTAGCTCGCTGGTTGTAAACACGACGGATGCATCCTCTCATACGCCCATCTCTACTAGCTTTACGTTTAATGCCAAATTCAAAAAATCTTAACCTTGATGATTCATCTATTGCAGTGTCATTCTCTAACAGGAGATCATTAATTGTTCTCAGTATATCTCCCTTATCCATATCCAGTGTTCCCATTATGGGGGCTCTTGGAGCTAGTCTGTCAGCTCTTTCATTACCACATACCCCAGCATGGTAAGGACAGTATATCCACACCAGCTCTTGTAGACTGGAAGCTTCTATGAATGTTTTCCATTCATGCCGCAACCAACCACTTTGAACCTTCAAAAGCATAGACTGAGAGTCGGACACAATGATAGCCTTTGTAAATAAAGTTTCAGTTATCCACCTTAAGGCTTCAGTAACAGCCTCGACCTCCATTCTCATGCTAGAAGTTGTTATCTTGTAAGCCCCGCTATGTTCGGCGACGATTCTGCCCTGTACCCGAGCAGAGAAGCCTCAACCGGACTTCTCACCCCGGATCATCGACCCATCTGTATACACGATTTCGTCACCATCCCAGGAATAATCATGCATACTAATTTACTTACTTAGTCGTTCCCCTTCTACCATGAGGTGTAGAGGCTTGGAAGAGAGAGTGATAGACTATCCTATCAGCTGTCTTCCTCCTGGCCTGGTTCAATTCTAGTCCTCGGTCCTTCAAAGATTGTCTAATGTTGTCCTCCCACCGGACTCTGGGTCGTCCTGGGGGTCTGGATCCCTGGCTCTTTGTTTCCAATGCTTTTCGTGGTAGCCGATCTTCTCCTATTCTGCAGACATGGCTAAGTGGTCTGCAAGGGATGGGATTTTAGGCCTTGACGTATCGTCTGGTTGCGGACCATGTCTCTTCTTATTACTTCAACAACCTTCCTCTGATACCTCATTTCTGAGGTTTGGATCTGGTTTTTGTGGGTTGTTGTAATTGCCCATGACTGCATCCATATGTCAAGACTGGGACATAGGTGGAGCTGTATACAGCCATCTTCGTTTTCTTACCAACCTCTCTCTTGCTGAGGAATCCTCGATTTATGGCCTGAAAAAGTCTCCCAGATGCTGCTTTCGAGTGGCCAACTCTTCTTTGATGCTTCCCTTTCGGTCTATAATAGCTCCGAGGTATTTAAAGTGGTCAACCTGCTCCCGGACCTGTTCTCCCAGCTTAATCTGATGTCTTCTTTCTTCTCGTGATATCACCATGGATTTTGTTTTAGAGCTGCTTATGACCATCCCTCTCTTCTCCAGCTCTTCCTTCCAGACTTGCAGGTTGGATTGGATATGTGCCTCTGATTTAGCAATCAGGGCAACATCATCAGCAAATGTCAGCTCTGAAATACAGACCAGTCTCATCTTCCATTACCCCACACTGAATACTTTCTTGTTCTCTCCTTACATGCCTTGATGACATCGTCCATGAGGAGTATGAAAAGACAAGGTGACAGGATATCACCTTGTCTTACACCAGTGGTGGTCATGACTCTTCTGACTTATGGTTTGCTGTCCTCACATTATTTCTGCAAGACTTGTAGAAGCACCTGCATAGCATGAATCAGAGGTGCTGGAATGTTCTTCCTTGCCAAACAGTCACAAAGTTTGCTCCATGTGGCCATGACAAAGGCATTTTCCAGATCTATGAAACAAAGATGGATCTCACTCTTATACTCAAGGGCCTTTTCTTAGCTGTCTGAGTGTAAAGATTAGACCTTGAATACTTCGGTTCGCTCGGAATCCGCACTGGACCTCATCCAATTGTGGCTCAGCTAATCTTCAGAGTCTCTGCTCTAGGATTCTAGAGTAAATTTTACCAGGTCTACTGAGAAGGCATATGCCTCTATGGTTTCCACATTGTCGATTGTCACCCTTTTTGAAAATTGGTGTTATGATGGCAATCTCCCAATCCTTTGGTATGGTCTTGTTGCACCACGCTGCCTGTAGGACCCTTAAGAGTAATAGGTCCCTGATGCTCCCATGTACTTAACCATTTCTGGTGTTATACCATCATGCTCTGCTGCTTTGCCCATCTTGATTTTCTTCAGTGCTGCCTTCAGTTCTTCCATCTTTATGTTATCTTCAACATCATTGGTTTCCTCTTCTGTGCTAGTGGTTATCATTTCTGATGGTTGACCATGCTCACCATCCAGGAGTTCTGAGAAATATTCTTTCCATTACTTCCTTCGGGGCAGTAAGCAATTTGTCTTGCTTGTCCTTTATAAATTTGAGAGGGCATTGTTTTTCCTTCCTCATGTTCTTTAGGGTCTTAATGAACAACTTTTGGTTTTCTTGCGCATCTTTTTCTAGCTTTTCTCCAAATTCTTCCCAGGACTTCTGTTTTGCTGCTAGCACCTTGTTCTTTGCTTCTGTTCTGAGTGTCACATATTCTCTATATTTCTCCATTTGTCCTGTTGTGTTTTTAGCTACTAAGTATTGTTTTCATGCATTTTCTTCTCTCTAATTTTCTCTTTGACTTCTTCTGTCCACCAAGGTGTCCTCTTCCTCTTGTTCCCAAGTCGGACTTCACCACGTGCTTCTGCAGCAGCTGTCTTTATGATGTCCTTGAATTTAAGCCACAGGGTTTCCAAGTCATCAGGTCGTTCTTCTGTGTTGCTCACCGCTGCAGCAATAAGCCCCTGATATCTGGTCTTAATTTTTGGCTCTCTCAGCTTGTAGGTCTTTATGCTCATTCCTCCATTTTTCGTTTACTTGGTTTCTTGCGTGATGTTGGGCAGTTCCTAGGCTGAGCAATTCTTTCAGTTGTTCTTTTGATTATAAGCAGGTAGTGATCGCTTCCAATCTCCGGCCCCCTCAAGACTCTAGCATCCCGGACATAATGATTATGTATCAGTTGATTAATTTCCTGTTCTGCTATTCCATTCCCCCAATTTCTACACTCTCTCCCAAGGCTGATGATGACTCGCTGGTAGTTATCCCAGTTCTCGTCTGACATACACCATTCTTCCCCCTTGAATATATTGTCAACTGTGGTCACCTGCTTGATAGTAGTCTCTGCCTGAGCCATCCATGACATTCCTCTCTTTATTCTTGCTCCCTTCATGTCAGCTATGTTACCATGCAGAGGGTGCCGTTTGTCTGTAGATACTCGCATACAGGCTTTTGCTTGGGCCACCGCATATCTAAATTTAATCGACAGCACTCAAAGCATGTATCTCACTGTCACAATGGGTGTATCTCGCGTACAGCTCAAGACTATGCGTATCCCTTCATTCTGAGTGCGTTCTAGTCGTTTACATTGTGTTACTGACAGCGTGAGTATTCCCAGTCCATACTTAATGACCGATATGACTAGCTGTTGATAAAGAAGAAATACAAGGTAGTAATCTCTCTTCCAGACGCGCCGCGGCCATTATTTTCAAGGCCGCTAGACCTCTCCTGCATTTCTGTGCGATGTTATCAACATGGTACTTATACGATAGCCCGCGATCAAATGTAACTTCAAGGTATTTCAGCTTTTCTTGCCTTTCAATTTTCCGTTCATTGATCTGGGAGGTCTGTTCTCACAATGGAGTTGTTCATGGAGCACCACATCACGTAGGCCTTGTTGGGATTGACTTTCATGTTCCCAACCGAAATGCCACTTTCCTCTCAGTTAAGTCAGCTGGTATCCACCTTGTAAGCCAAGGGTTAACACCCCAAGCCATTATACAGTTTAATTAATGTTGCAATTTTCACACTGTTATAAGCATCATCTAGATCAGTTGCTACTGCAACCGTTTCTCGCTTATCCTGGAACCCCTCATATACATCATACGAATAATAATTGTAATGAAGTATTCTTTAACAGGAAGTTTGGGAAGATTGTAAGGCGATGGAAACTGCAGATAGGCTAAACGTTAAGAATGTTCTTGAGGCAATTCGCAGCTCCCTACATGCAGCTTGTATATCGCTTCGAGGATGCCAATTCATCTAGCTAGTTATGTCGACTGTTTTTGGCGTTTATGTTAATTGTCAGTATTCTATGACAGGTTATTAAAGATGATATTACTGCAATAATAACCTTTTACAGAGTAAATTATGAATATAAGAATAATGGAGTGGTTCTAGTTTCAGTGATTTAAACTGTTTGTGAATCCTTGAAGACATAAAGCTTCTTCTTTCCAAAGTTACAATGCGCATTTTTCAAATCATTACATAAAAATAACAATAATATGAGTCGGAGATGCGAGCGGAGCCGGATCGGGGCTGGAGCAGTCATTAGCGAAGTTCTGTTGATGCTTCGGCATGCAATTCGAAGAAAATGTCCAAGCCTACTGACTAGAGGAGTACTGCTTCATCACGACATTACCACACCACATACGGCTTAAATCCCAGGAAAAAAAATTGAACAACTAGGGTGGCAACTTCTTGATCATCCGCCTTACAGTCCCGACTTGGCCCCGAGCGATTTCCACCTGTGTGGTGCACTAAAAATTCATCTTGGCGGCAAACGTTTCGCGGATGACGAAGAGGTTGAAAGTGAGGTGCTAATGTGACTGAGACAGCAGACCAAAGACTTGTATGCTGCAGGTTGTGAGGCACTGATAAAGCGATGGAATAAGTGTATCAATGTTGGCGGAGATTATGTTGAGAAATAAGGGGAAATGTAAGTGCAATCATAAATGGTTTTCAAGTTGGTATCTCATTTAGCCATTTGTAACATATTTTCTGACTTTCCTTCGTATTTTTAGTTTGATTCACGTCTTAAAATTCCATTATATATATATATGATATTGTATAAATAATAGATGATATATATAAGATGGTGGTGATTATAATACAACATATACCCTGAGGAATATGTTATATATAATATTATTTACGCTGGACTGGTTTGAACCGGGACTTTTTGTTTGTACAAACTAAAGATAGAACAAATTTTAGGAGGAAATTGCGAATTTTTCGAAATGAAAAGGCATAGAAACATTTAACACTGATAACTTAAGAGAGGAAAAAAACTTGACATAAGTTTCTGAAGGTCTTATGCTAGAATAACGATTTGTCTGAAGGGTGATGATGATACCATTCATATACATTGCTTCAACTCATCGTCAAACTCAGTGCTACAAATGCTGACCCTCCAGGAATGTGGATGTTTTGTGTAGAATTCCTTAGGAGTGAAGTGCTCGCAGAGCAGAGGTTCATGCTAGGCTGTAAGGGGATGTGGCAATACACTCCCACCCGAGTTGATGTAATTTGATACAATGCGGTAGAAAATATGTTGACCAGAAGTTGTAACCTCTTATCATACCAGTCTTAATGGTTATGACACATCACTTAGAATGCACTAGTACTTCACTGGGTTGATAGTCTGCACCACGGGGTATTGAGAATCAAATTTAACGTTTATATGCTAACTCTCCACATGTAAGCCTACCTTGCCGTGGTTGGAGAGCTTGAGCGCCTCAATGATCCCGGGAGCTATGCCGGCGGGAGTTTTACTCCTGGCAGGGTCACCCAAGCCGGACAGGTCCTGGGTGAGGGGCCAGACTAAATGGGCTGAGGAGTGGGTGGAACCCTATAGGTGTAGATGCAGAACCCACCGGCGAGTGGTACATGCTCTGGTCTGCACCAATCCACCCCCACTTCATGGGTTAAATGCTTTCTTGCCTCATTCTTCACTGTTTGTCGTCTATCACGCCCATGGCGACCGTTGCCTCAATTGGCTGTGTGTGGTGTACCCGGAAACGGGGCCTCCCAGTACTGAGGCAAAGTTAAGTCCCCGATGTCACTTATCGGTGCAGAATTGAGAGAGATGGCTGAGCATCACAATCCCTCCTGTGTTGCAGCATGATGAGAACCCAGCATTGCACACTGAGCTTGGGGGGATCACTTGGGCACCAGACTTAATACTGGCTCTTGACTGGATGGCCGCATGCAGGAGATTTCTACAATGGAGGGTTGGCAGGTGGTGGGTATCGGGAAGTGGCTCTGTGCAGGACGTGAGGATTCCTTGGGAGAGCCCAGAACCAGAGCACAGCATTGTGCAAGCTCTGCATAGTTGGAGAGCCCCCTGGATGACGGGGAATGCACAGTGTGCTACCCCACCTATCCCCAACTGCTAACTTAGAACCAGAAGTGGGGTCCTCTGTATGCGTGCCAGGCCAGGATAAAATGCCTGGGAAAGAGACTGGAGCTCAGAACTCCCTAACTCAAAGTTGCAGGATGGCAGAAAAGCCACGGGAAAGACAGGGCTATTTTGAAGATAACGCAACCATATTTTCACCATACGAGCTCGGACGCCGCCTCGGTAAACAAGGTCCGCGCAGAGCAGTGACACCCCCAGGCTGCTTGCGAATAGTCTACTACTGGGAACATAAACAGATTAGGGATGAGCCCACTCTCCCGTTGAACAGGTGCTAAAGTCGTAGATACTGGGCCAGAAGGCGCACCGGAAACCACAGTATCATGCAACTCGCTTTTTTTTTTCTATGGAGTCCCGGTTTGACTTGAACTACCCTCGTATATATATTTGATGGTTTTATTCTGCCCTCATGTGACTTTGTAATATATTTCAGCGAAGCCGTGTCGCCCAAGATCTAAGATCAGTTTTATATTTGTGATCGATTCTTCAAGCAGTATTGGATATGAAGCGTATAAAAAAAACGGTGCATTCATTATACTTGTTGTTGATGCAACCAAGACCACCAATACTCAATACGCCATCGTCACATACGGTACATCTGCCAACACAAGACTTTCCCTGACAAATGACACGACCCTAGTAAAACAGGTAAACATTTGCAATAATTGGTTATCGTGTAAATTGTGATGATCATAAATGTGATAATAATGTTGATGTTCATAATTAAGATTGTATTGATACAAGTAAAAAAAAATAGACCGTGACATTCTTTATTCCAACAAACTAAAAACACTACGAAATAAAATAGATGAGGTAACATGTTGATGTTTTAGGTCGTTACATTTTAGCAGAAGAAAGACCGATCTCAGAATTTTGTGGTGGAAGAAAACAATGTGAGTGAGAAATTTAGTGAAATATTTTGATTGGTTATAGACAGTAATATTTGACGTCATAAATTGTAAGAACGTTTGGTTTATATTTCATTCTAGATCAATGTTTGAGACAAGGTCAATGTGTAAATATAATATCAATATATTTAATATGTGCTATAGATTACAGCTAAAATTATTTTTAGACATGCCATATAGGAAAGAGTATATAGGAGTCTAATAATCACTGACAAGTATAATTATGTGAACAATGTTGCTCACTTAATGTTGTGCTAGAAGTATAAAAAACAGTAAGTTACCTTCCTTCAGATTGATATTCACAACACCTGATGTACCTTATGTACACCAGGGCTGAAGTGTTAAGTCTGGTTAGGTCAGGGTTTCCTGTGAATGTGTTCAATATTTCATAAACAGATACTTAAGTAGACAAGGATAATTGAAGTGGTATGACAAGATCACTAATGTGCAACTGTCGTAATTTTTATCTGAGAGGGTGCTGATGAATATTGGTCCCTTTAGAGTGTAAAGTGATATTGAAGGCTCTGTGAGAATAAGGATTTAGGAGAATGAGGTAGTAGATTCACAAGCGCTGGGAAGGAGCAAGGACAGTCTCTTATTACGACAATATCTGTTTTCTCACAGACTACTCCTATCTCTCTTCTGCACAAACAATTGTGTCAGTTCCAGTCGCTCAGGCGCACTCACCGATTTGGTGATTCTGTCGCTCAACGTACATGAATACAAACTACACAGATGGAAATGTTTGGAGTTTTAGGCCAACCGACAACCAACACAAATAAATATTCATACCTTTATTATCATAAAGGACTCACACATAATTGTACATTTACAGTCAAAAATCAAAGGTTACAAAATACAAATATAACTAGGGAAGAGGGGGTTTTTTGAGGAGAAATATCCCATCCACCGTTTCCCGTTTATATCTACTAACAGACAAAACCCGGTCCCAAAGACAAGAAAGGGGGGGGGGGAAGGGGGGGGGGGGGGGGGATTAGAAACAGGCAATTTAACCCACTGGTAAAGTTATTACTCTGAGGCAAGGGGTTACAGAAAAAAAAGGGGGGGGGGGTGTGTAGAGGAAAGCTAGGGTTCTCAATTGTCTCCCTTTAAATCAACAAATTTTACGGGAGGGGGGAATGAACACAGTTACCCAATCCCACTAGGAGAGATCCCGTACAAGGAATATAATGCACCTTAGTATAAGGTCGAACTAACTAAAAGGGTAAAGAAAAGATAAATCTCCTTTCATTCAAAAAAACACACTAGGGCTGGCCATCCCAACAAACACACACGCAGACTTACCGAAAGGTGAATTCTGGCACTTCATAGGAAATACATAAAAAAAACAGCACTAAACCTTGGCTTAGGTAAAAGTAATTTCTTCCGTGTACAGCCCCAGATTTTGCGGGTTGTTTAAGTTAACAAAGTGTCCCGAAATCGCTGGACGTTGAAGTTTAACGGTACTGTTTGTTTATTAGATAAAGTTCCTAAAGAAAGGCACAGGCACTTGGCTAAGCGTGAGGTATGGTGTGGTTCCTAAAATTGGCACAGCTGGCGGAGATAACTTCCTTTTTCCGTAATGTCACAAGTTAAGAAAAACACTGAGGTAAGTTCTTCTTCGGGGGGGGGGGGGGGGGGGGAGGGGGGGGGCGGCCGGGTTAAAATCCACTGAATATGCGTGACAGACAGTGTTCAGGTATCGATGCTTTTTCTTCACAAATAGGGGCAGTGAATAAAATATGTTCTGCTTCCAGTTGTCGTTAAGGGCTCTATATGAACTAGTATTTTTAAAGTGTTTCTTGAATGGCTTTTTTCTCAGTTACGTTCAGAGGAGCGGGGCCCATTACAGGTCGCCACAAGTTTAGCTTTAAAAAAGTTCATATGTTACTGGAGTTATCAAATTGAGTTTGGCAGAACTCTGTATATAGTTAATAATTGCTGGGATGCAGGTTGAATGATCGTTCTGAATGAAAGATAATCAAAACAAGAAATGCATTACAAATCATATTATAATCTGACGCGATAGATTACAGTTATCCTATTTACTTATTAGCGTCGTCAATTAACAAATCAGGAAAACTTCCCGTGAGTTAAAAAATAATTAAAAGCACATCTATCTATACAGAACTAAACTGTATTAAAGTTATAATTCTCTTTAACGTCTGCAAAATAAATTTACGCGTCAATTGTATTAGGAAATACTTTTAGCTGTAACATTAGTTTGCACTAGAACTTTGAAAATGGGTTTATTTAATAAGGTTAAATTTACACCACAATCCATTGAAATCAATAGAAATAACTCGACCAATGATCACTCGAAGCTAATGTATAAATTACCGTCTGCACAGAAAGAATACACTCCAATAGTCACGAAGGTAGATGAAATCCAGCAGGAATCCGACTATGCTAGTGCAACTAGGATTCTGTCAGAGCGAACGATAAAATTCAGTTTATCGGAGTTCTCTATTTATACTTCTCGAATGTAACTTGAATGGGGCGTGTTAAATTTTCGCACCTTTCTTGATCTTGAGCTAAATTCGGGGTACCTCGCCGTGGTGTTAAACGCTGCGATTCCTTCGTTTTCCCCGGTCTACCGATTTTCTTCCGTCTCAGGCTGCTCGCATAAGAGTGCGAAAATTTCCCGAGAAGCTAACTCTGTGAGCTGCGGGTTCCCTGTTTCTTTAGATCGTGTGCCGCTCCACGTTGAATTCTGAAGATCAGCCTGTTCTTTGATGGTACCGCTGCATGCCGGTAAAAGTTACAACAGATGATCAGGGGTTCTAAAGTTATGAGAGGCCAATATTCTGTTATCATCCATCGAGTCAGGGAACTTCATTTGTCATACTTAGACGTACGTCACAATCGTCCCCACTTTTGAGACATGGAAACTCGTTTTCATGTTTAATTTATGACAATGAAGCTGCCCTGATCGGTAGTTTTAGGGTGATTGGCATCGTCGATTTTCTCCTCTTCCTCCGTGATCCAGTTTCTACTCAAGAAGTCAGCTCCGACATTCTGTTTTCCTGGAATATATTCCACTTTGAAGGAATAAACACTCAATAGCAAGGCCCAACGCATTATCCTTGCGTTGAATTCCTTCTTGGCACCCAGGAAAGCTAGTGGAGCATGGTCTGTTTGCACCGTGAAAGAAGTACCATACAGAAACTCATGATGGCGTCTGATGCCATGAATCAGAGCGAGACATTCTCTTTCAACGACACTGTAGTTGCGTTCCGCTTTATTCAGTTTCCGACTGCCATAGGCAACTGGAAATAGCATGTTCAGGTCACTGTCATCGGCTTGCAGCAATGTTGACCCGATGCCCTGACCTGACGCGTCAACTCTCAGTATGAAAGGTTTCTTAAGGTCAGGTAACCTTAGGATGGGGTATGCCGACAACTGTCCTTTCAAAGTACTATACGCGTGTTCGCACTTTTGATCCCATATGACCTTATCAGGACAACCTTTCTTGGTGAGGTCAGTCAGAGGTGCTGTCAGTCCGTTGAAGTTCTGGATGTATTTCTGATAGTATGCACATAGCGATATGAAGGAACGTACGTCTTTCTTCGTTCGGGGTCTTTTTGCTGCCACAATTTTCTCCACGTTCTTCTTAATAGGCCAACTGCATCCGTGAGAAATAGTATGCCCCAGGAAGTCTAACTCTTCAAACCCGATGAGACATTTGCTAGGTCTGGCTGTGAGACCCGTTTCCTGTAGTCTCCTGAGGAGCATAGCAACCGTAGCAATATGTTCTTCATAGGTTTCCGATGCAATTAATATGTCATCCATGAAATTATGGATATGGGGACTTTGCAAAGGTTCTAGAAGCTTCCTCATCATCCTGGTGAACACTCCTGGTGCGTTATGCAAACCGAACGGCATCACATTAAATGTGTAATGTCCTTCGCTAGTGCTGAAAGCTAACAAAGGTTTAATTTCCTCCTTGACTGGTATTTGATAATAACCTTTACTGAGGTCAATCTTGGAGAAGATCTTTGCTTTGCTGAGCTTGGTGAACAACTCAGAAACAGTTTGGAGAGGTTCGGGCTGGAATTCCGTTACAGCGTTTAGCAACCTGTAATCAATGCACAGCCGAACTTCCTTATTGGGCTTCTGCAACAGCACTACACTCGAGCTGTAAGGAGATGTAGACTCACTGATAATTCCTGCCTGACGCAGCTTGTCTATTTCTCCGCGAAGTGCATCCGCTTTAGCGTACGGGATGGGGTAAACTCTGGTTTGAACAGGGGTCTCGTTTGTTAATTTCATATCAAATTCAATGAGATTTGTTCGACCAGGTACATCCGTTAAGACTGCACTGTACTGTTTTAGTAGAGCCCTGGTTTCTGTTTGTTGTTCGGGTGAGAGATTGTCGCCGAACTTGACATCTTTAAAGGATTCTGTGGGTTGCAGTGGATACTCCATGCAACCATCATCATCTTCCTCGTCTTCCGTTGCTATGGCGACAGCCAGGAGATGCTAGGAGGATGGCACCGGTCTTTCCATATATTTCTTTAGCAGTTTTTATGCTGGAAGGACCTTTGTCACGTTAGGGGTTTAATGGAGATCATTGTAATTGGTACGTGACATCTTCTTCCTAAGGTCGGTCAACGCCTGGCACACCCCGATGCGAGTTAGTTTAAATCTGCTGTACTGTTGGGGAGTTTGCAACAAATGTATTTTCAATTCCATTCGTGGTTGCGAATATTATCTCTCATATAATTCGCAAAACTTCTACCTGGTCTGTTCCTCTTAAAATGAGAATTAGCGGCTAGGACGATTATTATATTACGTTGATTGGTCAGGGCTAGCCAGGGGCCATCCTGAAGGCGGTGATTAAGCCGGTTCGCTTGAAACACAGGCCGTAGCAGAATCGTCTTACATGCTCTGCAGAGGAAGGACGACTGTCTGTAGCCTTATTCTCGGCATTAGTTCAGGTGACCGAAGATTAGGCTTTACATCCTGCCCCGATTTATAGGATCTGCCAGACAAGTAAAAGCTGTAGCAAAATCCGGGACTGACCCTTAGCGACCGCGTGGGCCATACCTCACGCTGTAGTGTGAAATTAGGCTGCCCTTGATATTATAGAGTCAGGACTGGGATTCCGGGTTTTCTAACTGACACAAGCCTTACAGTTACGTGGTCAGTGAGCGTGACAGTTATCGAATACGCGTTTAAGCAGAGCACGTAAATGCAGGATGAGTAGGGAGATAATTTCGCTTGGGCGATGTCAGTTTGGCCTTCAAGTTCTGATAAAAGATAATCCTGGCACAGTTTGAACAGCTGTTTACGGATTTGGGATTTCTCGTCATAGACTCCAAGTAGATAGGTCCGTTCGATAAAAAAAACAGAATAGTGTTGAGGGGATGGTTCTCAGTTTGTTTCGGGTATATTTGTCGCAACGTGGGGCGTTCTAGAATTCCAGAAATGGCTATTCAGCCATCTTTATGCATGGTTGTGCGGACTACGGTGTACATTCTGTGGTTCGAGCCATACATTAATGCATGAAGATATTTGGGATTTTGTGAGTGTTAAAAGGGTTAAATTGGTGCGTAAATTTGTGAGTTTTAATCGTGGTGTGTGTGTAGCGCAGAAGAGAGGGGGGTCCATCTTAGGGGGGTCAGGCTTAGGTACCTGTTCTAGGCGTTGGTCATTCAGTGGACAGAGGACGATAAATTTCGATTTCTAGCTTTATCCCGTTTTTCCAATGGAAAAGGTAGCTAATTTATTAAAATTTAACTGCCCCATAGGTACTCAGTCGAGTGTATTTTCGTGTGTTTTGTGTGTCTAAACTTACGTGCCTGGGTGCTCACTCTTGGGCATGGGCGCGGCAGCGCACCAACGCCAGCAGGGGCGCGCACGGATATTTACTTATTACCTGAGGATTGTGATTTTTACAGCGTTAACTATACTGGCGTTCACGGGAAGTTTCAATGATAAGCAAAGCTCTCTGTTTTGGCAAGTTCGCTGGATGCTGGGCTGCTAAGACTGAACTCTGGACAGAGGATTCTCGTTTATTATATTATTGTCCAATATGTTTCGCTTACACAGGGATATAGGAATTTGAGTGGGCTGGCCACCTACTCTACGAAGATCTCGGCCTTCGGTACATGCGGCTTCGTTTCACGCGTGCTCAGGCTGCCGTCGGGGTCGGCGGACCTTATAATCTTAGAAACCCGGTACGTGGAGCTTTTCTCATAGTTAACACTGATTCTGTACGTGGTGTGTGGGTGTAGGAACAGAAATACTATTTACGGGGGGGGGGGCACGGGTGGGGGATCAGAGTGGTGGGCGGGGAGGGGCCGGGTGTAACTGAGGGGGTGGGGCATTAATTTCTTTCTAGAAACTCTATATAATTGTCTGCCCTGGTGAGTAGTGAATAAGTAAAAACATCAGCATATTGCCGGGTCAGAGGTGGTATCTTGTGTGGACCATTTGTGCTGTAGAATAGTGACTATATGGGGTGCTCCTCTTACTGAGGGGGAGGGGGGGCGACATGACCATTCAGAATGTTTTGAAATTACGCTATTGACAATGGAGGGGGGGTCTGGGTAACTCCCGCGCCTGGAATAATTGTTAGTTGGGGTGTGATCAGACAATTTGAACAAAATTTTTGGTGGGGGGGTTGGGGTTGGGGGGGGTTGCAGTAGGTGTGTTTGGTTGGACTGGTAAATAACGTTGAGTTTGGGGGGGGGGGGGGGTTTTTTTGGGTGGGGGTACTGGGTTGTTTGGTCGGGGGTTTGGGGGGGGTGTGAAAATGGGGGTTGGGGGGTGGTGGGGGGGGGGTCGTCCTGTGTTTCCTGACTAAGATGCAGCAATGGCAAAAATCGTTGAAGTAATAAGTGTGAATAGGACCTCTCCCATGGGGGGGGGTACGGGGGGGGCAGGGGGTGGATTTAAGTCCTACCATAGTTATACTAATTTCTAATACAACTACCTGTTGTGTAACATAATGTGCAACTTTCTTTCTTTGTGGGGTGCTTCATGAATGACATTATTCTTGTAAGGCTAGGGTTCTTGTTGGAGGTTTGGATGTGGGTTGTTTCACACTGGTGGTTTTGGTGTTTGGGGTGGGTTGGGAACGTTTTTTGGTTTTGTTGGGGTCATCACTGGGGGTTGGGGTGGGGTTTGGGTTGTATCGGGGTAATTGTTGAAGGTTGTTTTTGGGGGGGGGGGGGGGGGTATTTTGTTAGGTGTAAACCTTAGGTTAGGCGGGGGGGGTGGTGGGGGGTTGTCGGTGATTTTGTAAACATACGAAGTGTTGGTCGTGATATTGAGTTAGGCGTTTAGTCTTTTGCGATGAAGTGCATTCGTTTGCTTGTGACTGTTTGGGGAAAATATGTGTTGTTGGTCACAATGGTTTGGGGTGGAATTTGATTAGCTTAATAATGTTATTGTTTTTTAGTGTGTGTTTAGGGGGTGTATGATTAATATATATTATCAAATTGTGTATTTTTTTTATTGCATACGGTGCTGCTAGTGTTCGAGTGTTGGGGCCTTTATGTTGCGCCTGCCTTCAGTGACGGGTGGCTTTCGAGAAATATGGCGTTTTATAATGATATTGTGTGTTTGGCCCCGGGTGGTTGTTGGTGGGCCGGGGGCCTTGTAAGAAGTGGTGTTTGAGGCCCGAGAAGAATTCTTGGGCTGGCCACTGCGGAGTCTAGCCACTAGTTGATCAAAATGTTTTTGAGTGTCTACGGTTTGTGTGAATTCTATTACTGGTTTAACTGTGAGTACCCTCCTGCCCAGGTTTTGTATTTGAAACCTGGGTTGTCCCCCAGTGTAATGTTGATGAGTAGATAGGGTTGAATTTATAATATTTAGATTCTCCTATTGAGATTTAGACAAGTTTTCCTAATCCTTAGATGGGGAGATTTTGGAATTGTATTACGTGTTAATATGTTGTTTAGTGTTATAGGGACGGTTTGTAAGAGAAAATTGGTATGCATAGATAGGATGCGGGGTAAGTTTATATGTTCGTTTAGATTGGGAAGTAAGCACAATAATTTTAGGTGGGTTGTGGATGGGAGTTATATAAAATGGGTGGATCTATCTCTCTTTAAATGGGAGATTTTTTGTATTGTTTAGCTTGTTTAGCCGAGCGGGTTTATAAAAAAGAAATAATGATTGGTTGGTAGATGCTTAGTTCCCATAAAATTAGTGTTATAAAAGATATGTTGATATGAGCTCGAATAACCATTTGCTTGAGACTAGGAGAGTCGATGGTATATAAATTAGTGTTTATGAGTGATATTAATTCTGAAGAAATATAATGGGACCGAAGTGAAAAGTAGTTTTATTATGATTTTTTATAGAATAAAAGTATAGATAGCGGAGGAATTTGGGGACGCTTGGTGGAAAGAATATCGGAATAGGAAGAATTACGGAGATTAGGTATTAGAATTAGGGGATAATCCCAGGTCTTCTTTATAATTAATTCCTAACCCAGCTTAGTAAACATGGTGCCGGAAATAATGATTTATATAAAAAAAATTTAATACGAAAAAATTAGGCAGGGGGTCGGCCGGATGTTGGCAGACGCTTGACGGGGGGGGGATATAGGTTAATAGCCTAAAAAATCTTAAATAATCATTTTCCAGGCTACGGATATTCCCGATCCTTTGTCCCTTCAAACTAATTAATTTCCGCGAATCGCAAACTCGTGTAATAATTTGCAATATACTTCTCTATATTTTATAATTTTAATGAAATCCAGAGGCATAAATAATATTAGCGGGTAAAAAAAATGAAAAATAAAAAAAAATTATTAACCCAAAAATAGTTGCAAAGCGTCAACTAAAAAATCCCGACATCGCATCACTCTTTAAACAATAAACCTAATAAAATTAAAAATTATGGTTTCCTATTTCCTTTGGACCCATTATATATAAATCGACTAGAAACCCCGTTTAAATGGGAGTAACCCTACTATGTGTATAGCAAAAATACCCATATATGAAACTTAATCAAAGTGCTTGGGTATAATAGACAAAATGGTTGGCAGGTGGCTACCATAAAATTTTCACAATTACCTCGACATATTGAGTATAATAGAGTATCCCCCTAGGAGAGAAATTTTGAGAATCATGATTTTGTGTAACTCTAATTAAAAAAATTAGATGAAAGAGAGTATTATGATAATTTAATAGAAAGTGGCTGTATAACTGTCCATAAAGAATTGTGTAAATGTTTGTATTTTTTTTATAAAAGTAACAGCAATTTGATAGTGTTGTGGCTTCGGTAAATTATTTTGAACTAGAGCTGTTATAGTTCCTTGGGTGTGGAATGGGTGTTGAATTACGGTTCATTAGATAGTTAGATACAATTTAGGTCCTTAGTAAATGCATAGTTTGATGACCGCCTCGCGAGCAGCGTGGACCAACCCCACCACTCAAAAATCAGGTTAGTGGCCGGGGCGTTGGTTCCGTTTTGTTCCCAAGACCTTCACCAACCCTTAGATTCCCGGCAATCCGGGTGCTATTGGCGTCCAGGTGCACTGCTAAATGTTCGCTTTACGCTGTACATGATTTGCGCTTGCCGGATCCCTCTCCGTTCTTCGGCTTGTATGTACTTGTACTGGTGTACCGCTGCCACTGCACTGAGAGGGCACTGGTTTACAGCCCGCAATTCAAGACATTTACTTTCCCAGTGTTATAACTTTGGGATTAGAATTCTTCTGCCTGCTTTCCACTTACATGTGCGCTGCTTTTTTATGGCTCCTCTCGTTGCTAATTAAGGGTGTACCATCATTTTCTAAAGCTAGCGCCAAAGTGTTTTTCTTGGTGCCCTGCCCTGGGCAATCGCAGGTTTCACTGTTGCAATCACTCTTACAGCTGCAACTAAGTCCTACTAAGTGGCACTACTTGGTGGGTTGATCTAGCGCTTGTTAGTTTGCCATGAACTCAGACTCTACATCTGGAACTGACAATTTATCGTCCATGGTTGTTCATAGCCGCTATAATGTGTTCATTGAATGCACTTTAAACCAGTCATCCAAGAAACTCCACACACAGTGGTTCGAGGCCTTACCATCTAGTTCATAAAATTACAAATAAACTGCTTCCAGTCAAAATCAAGTATAAAGGGAGGGGTTCAAAATTACAGTCCGTTTTATCCGATCCCCCTCACTGAGTATCATTGACTCCTACCTTTCTAGGCTGTATGCATCAAACAATCCAAGTCCGGAATTGGATCTCGGGAAATGTTCTGCCCTAAGATCAGGATGTTCCTGGTGTTGAGGGGTCTTTACCATTTTCCTTGACCGACTAGGGCCGCGCGCTGCTATTACACTGGGCTTGGCATGGGTTGCTTACAGAGATTATGTGGTTGGGGGGGTGGGGGTACGTTTTCATTGTAGAATTTCGATTTTAGTGTGGGAAGTTCTCTGGGGCCATTATCAGCTTTGGTTGGTATGTCGAACATTAAGCGGAATTAGGATGGACTGCTCAATAGTGTATCCGACGTGCGCCCATGCTGTTCTTTTTAGCGGCTTCATCGTGGTAAAATGAGTTCGGCCATTTATTGGTATAGTTTTGTTCGACTCTATTGATATTGTCCTCTGACCCTTTGGACCTGACCCCCCTGTTCAGCCAAAAAATCTACGGGTTTCAGTTTTTTGACCCCCATAGTTATAGCTGCCTTTATCTGTTCACATCAACAGAACAAGTTCAAGTAGTCCCTCATATGTAAGAGGTAGGTCAGATAATTCAATGCACTTTGTCAGATAACCCGTGAGACGTGAAGAGGACTGGGGAAATGTTTCCGTGCTCTCTTTTCGGCTGTTTCTGAACAACTGCAGAAACTTTCGGGCAGTCATCTCAAACTGCTGTAACAAATAGCCTTTCTTCAAACCATGTCGTAATCATGTTGGTTTCGGTCCCAGCTTTGTGTACACGTCATAAGCATTGCCTTTCAGTGACGTTGAAAAGTTTGAGCGCCCAGCGGGTACTCTCTAACCCATAAAGATTCGCGAGTCTCTCGAATTTTTCTAGGTAGCTGTCAATTTTTTCATTAGGGCTAGGAAAAGACTCTAAAGCGAAAGACATCGCAGTTAATTGGGCAGACTGAGTGCTGGAGAGATCCATTGTTTGAGACTGAGGCGAAGACGGCTCTC
The DNA here is from genome assembly GCA_024509875.1 of Oreohelix idahoensis. NCBI lineage: Eukaryota > Metazoa > Mollusca > Gastropoda > Stylommatophora > Oreohelicidae > Oreohelix > Oreohelix idahoensis. Next base: position 64,526 of record JAMPIV010013671.1, on the reverse strand, counting down.
CATTATTTGAAGTAGAGGCACTCCGACTCTCTAAAGCCTTGAGCGCTAATTCATGTTGTCTTTCCCTCTCTCTTTCTCTCTCTCTGCGGGCTTCCATTTCTGCCTCAATTTTCTTCTATTCCAATTGACGATCGTCCGCTTCTTTCTTCCTAGCTTCTGCCCTCTCTTCTCTCTCTTTTTCTTCCTTCCTCTCAGCTTCTGCCCTTTGTTTCTCTTCCTTCCTCTCTGCTTCTGCTCTTTGTTGCTCCGCGTCATATATTTGCAGTTCCTGGGTGATAAACAGATTCGCGGCTTCTGTGTCTAATCCTGAGTCTTTCGCTTCCTGTCTCAAAATGGATCTTATCCTAATTCTCTCAGCCATTGTCAAAGAACTGGATGCTTCTAAGACTAGAGAATAGTAAGATGGAACAAGAAGGGGAAAAACTCAAGGCCGCTACGAGAAAAACAAAGTAAAAAAATTTTCGAATGACCTCGTGGGTTAACTTATCGCCGCTATTATTGTCACTTAAGACTCGTAACGCAAGCAACTATGCCAATTCAATGGTAAGTTACACTAGAAAAGAATCTACTCTTACTAACAGTAGAGAAAAATTTATATTAAAACAATTTAAAAGGAAAAAAAAAAATTTTCCCAGAAAAATGTTAATTCTCTAACAACAAAACTCCGTCCCTGAAGACAATTTTTGAGATGAGACGTAGTTAACTTAATTTTAAAAAATCAGAACAATCCGTCTTTAGCTTAGCTCAACTCAAACGCTTCATAACCTTTAGTGATTGTAAAACAATCACGCAGTCCCAGCAATTATATAACCAAAATTTTCAATTCCCTCTGCCAGAGAATACAAATGTGACAATCTTTTATTATCACTAACTGCCTGTTCCTGTGGAAAAAACAAACCTGTCTTAATTATTGTGTGGTTGGCCCAAAATACTGAACGGCTTGGTCTAGGGGAAGTAATACTTTTAAAGATTATACCCTACTTCACAAAGACAATCAACCACACTCTATTAACTAGGTTCAAAATCTCGAACGAGCTAACCATATATTGTCGTAATTTTTTCTGAGAGGGTGCTGATGAATATTGGTCCCTTTAGAGTGTAAAGTGATATTGAAGGCTCTGTGAGAATAAGGATTTAGGAGAATGAGGTAGTAGATTCACAAGCGCTGGGAAGGAGCAAGGACAGTCTCTTATTACGACAATATCTGTTTTCTCACAGACTACTCCTATCTCTCTTCTGCACAAACAATTGTGTCAGTTCCAGTCGCTCAGGCGCACTCACCGATTTGGTGATTCTGTCGCTCAACGTACATGAATACAAACTACACAGATGGAAATGTTTGGAGTTTTAGGCCAACCGACAACCAACACAAATAAATATTCATACCTTTATTATCATAAAGGACTCACATAATTGTACATTTACAGTCAGAAATCAAAGGTTACAAAATACAAATATAACTAGGGAAGAGGGGGTTTTCTGAGGAGAAATATCCCATCCACCGTTTCCCGTTTATATCTACTAACAGACAAAACCCGGTCCCAAAGACAAGAAGGGGGGGGGGGGGGTGATCAGAGATAGGCAATTTAACCCACTGGTAAAGTTATTACTCTGAGGCAAGGGGTTACAGAAAAAAGGGGGGGGGGGTGTAGAGGAAAGCTAGGGTTCTCAATTGTCTCCCTTTAAATCAACAAATTTTACGGGAGGGGGGATGAACACAGTTACCCAATCCCACTAGGAGAGATCCCGTACAAGGAATATAATGCACCTTAGTATAAGGTCGAACTAATTAAAAGGGTAAAGAAAAGATAAATCTCCTTTCATTCAAAAAAAACACACTAGGGCTGGCCATCCCAACAAACACACACGCAGACTTACCGAAAGGTGAATTCTGGCACTTCATAGGAAATACATTAAAAAAAAACAGCACTAAACCTTGGCTTAGGTAAAAGTAATTTCTTCCGTGTACAGCCCCAGATTTTGCGGGTTGTTTAAGTTAACAAAGTGTCCCGAAATCGCTGGACGTTGAAGTTTAACGGTACTGTTTGTTTATTAGATAAAGTTCCTAAAGAAAGGCACAGGCACTTGGCTAAGCGTGAGGTATGGTGTGGTTCCTAAAATTATCACAGCTGGCGGAGATAACTTCCTTTTTCCGTAATGTCACAAGTTAAGAAAAACACTGAGGTAAGTTCTTCTTCCGGGGGGGGGGGGGGGGGTGGGGGGGGCGGTTAAAATCCACTGAATATGCGTGACAGACAGTGTTCAGGTATCGATGCTTTTTCTTCACAAATAGGGGCAGTGAATAAAATATGTTCTGCTTCCAGTTGTCGTTAAGGGCTCTATATGAACTAGTATTTTTAAAGTGTTTCTTGAATGGCTTTTTTCTCAGTTACGTTCAGAGGAGCGGGGCCCATTACAGGTCGCCACAAGTTTAGCTTTAAAAAAAGTTCATATGTTACTGGAGTTATCAAATTGAGTTTGGCAGAACTCTGTATATAGTTTATAATTGCTGGGATGCAGGTTGAATGATCGTTCTGAATGAAAGATAATCAAAACAAGAAATGCATTACAAATCATATTATAATCTGACGCGATAGATTACAGTTATCCTATTTACTTATTAGCGTCGTCAATTAACAAATCAGGAAAACTTCCCGTGAGTTAAAAAATAATTAAAAGCACATCTATCTATACAGAACTAAACTGTATTAAAGTTATAATTCTCTTTAACGTCTGCAAAATAAATTTACGCGTCAATTGTATTAGGAAATACTTTTAGCTGTAACATTAGTTTGCACTAGAACTTTGAAAATGGGTTTATTTAATAAGGTTAAATTTACACCACAATCCATTGAAATCAATAGAAATAACTCGACCAATGATCACTCGAAGCTAATGTATAAATTACCGTCTGCACAGAAAGAATACACTCCAATAGTCACGAAGGTAGATGAAATCCAGCAGGAATCCGACTATGCTAGTGCAACTAGGATTCTGTCAGAGCGAACGATAAAATTCAGTTTATCGGAGTTCTCTATTTATACTTCTCGATTGTAACTTGAATGGGGCGTGTTAAATTTTCGCACCTTTCTTGATCTTGAGCTAAATTCGGGGTACCTCGCCGTGGTGTTAAACGCTGCGATTCCTTCGTTTTCCCCGGTCTACCGATTTTCTTCCGTCTCAGGCTGCTCGCATAAGAGTGCGAAAATTTCCCGAGAAGCTAACTCTGTGAGCTGCGGGTTCCCTGTTTCTTTAGATCGTGTGCCGCTCCACGTTGAATTCTGAAGATCAGCCTGTTCTTTGATGGTACCGCTGCATGCCGGTAAAAGTTACAACAGATGATCAGGGGTTCTAAAGTTATGAGAGGCCAATATTCTGTTATCATCCATCGAGTCAGGGAAATTCATTTGTCATACTTAGACGTACGTCACAGCAACTGATGACGAGAGCCAGAAAAAGACCACAAAGATGGATCAAGAGAGGACAAGAACACACTGGATACCTGCTAGGACACACTTTGAGAAAACCTGTTGATAACATTACCATTCAATCGCTATTCTGGAATCCACAGGTTAGGAGAGGTAGAGAAATACTAAAGATCACACGGAGAAGAACACTATAGACAGACATGAAGGGGATGAAGAAGACATGGACAAGCATTTAGGGTCTAATGGTACAGGACAGAAAGATTTGACATACGTTTGTTAAAGGCTGACGGTACAGGACAGAAAGATTTGACATACGTTTGTTAAAGGCTGATGATACAGAACAGAAAGATTTGACATACGTTTGTTAAAGGCTGACGGTTCAGGACAGAAAGATTTGACATACGTTTGTTAAAGGCTGATGGTACAGGACAGAAAGATTTGACATACGTTTGTTAAAGGCTGATGGTACAGGACAGAAAGATTTGACATACGTTTGCAAAAGGCTGATGGTACAGGACAGAGAGATTTGACATACGTTTGTTAAAGGCTGATGGTACAGGACAGAGAGATTTGACATACGTTTGTTAAAGGCTAATGGTACAGGACAGAAAGATTTGACATACGTTTGTTAAAGGCTGATGGTACAGGACAGAACGATTTGACATACGTTTGTTAAAGGCTGATGGTACAGGACAGAAAGATTTGACATACGTTTGTTAAAGGCTGATGGTACAGGACAGAAAGATTTGACATACGTTTGTTAAAGGCTGATGGTACAGGACAGAAAGATTTGACATACGTTTGTTAAAGGCTGATGGTACAGGACAGAAAGATTTGACATACGTTTGTTAAAGGCTGATGGTACAGGACAAAAAGATTTGACATACGTTTGTTAAAGGCTGATGGTACAGGACAGAGAGATTTGACATACGTTTGTTAAAGGCTGATGGTACATGACAGAAAGATTTGACATACGTTTGTTAAAGGCTGATGGTACAGGACAGAAAGATTTGACATACGTGTGTTAAAGACATTTGATCATTTGGGAATTGATAGCGATAAATCAGTTGGGTAGGAATGGAGATCATATTATTTTTAGTATGTAATTGTCTGGTATCGTGGAATACAATACTGACCAAGATAAAAAATTTACTGACATCATGTACTCGCTGTAAATAGAATGCATAGTCGTGTCCTGATATCATCTAGCTATCTCTGACAGATAGGACACTTAAATGTTTTAACAGGTCAATGCCATTTTTACCCAACTGTTATGGTGATGTTGTTACTAATGTTTTCGTTTTTTAACCAGATGATAACTGTTATATATTATAGCTTTACCGACTTAAGTAGACACACTTTAGCTAAATGCTTGATTTAAGCTCAACAAGGAATCTGGCAAGTTATCCACTCAAATGTTCTCAATATAATTACAATTACGAAAACTGTCCTTTAAAGCTAGACACATTTGGTTATTAAAGCCCCAAACTCTAAAAGACCGTCCGTGAATGATATAAGTAGATTCTTTTTAACTGTGTTCTAAATATAGAAATGTGTTAATGCTCCATAAAGTATAATCTACCTGCTTCCTGTAGATCACAATTATTCCTAATGTTCGTGTCAGGAGAGGTTAATTAGTGTTGATGTTAGTTGGTTAATGTTAATGTTAATCAGAATCGACGTCATTGCACTCCGGGCAAACCCATAGGTGCTCAGTCTCCCTCAGCAAATGTTGAAGGGCATGAATGCTAATTGTTCCTGTCGTGCACTGGTTGTGTACACGGCGGATGCGTTCTCTCATACGTCCATCCCTGCTGGTCTTTTGTCTGATGCCAAATGCCAGCAGTCTTAGCCTTGATGATTCCTAGATTGCAGTGTCATTTTCTAACAGACGAACATGAATTTAACTCAGTATTTCTTCCTTATCCATGGCCAATGCACTATGGGTGCTCTTGAAGCTAGGATGTCAGCTCTTCTATTGCCATGTACACCGGCATGACCAGGACAGTAGATCCATATCAGTTCTTGAAGATTCGAAGCTTCTATGGAGGTTTTCCATTCATGTCGAAGCCAACCATTTTTGATCTTTCGAAGCATGGATTGTGAGTCTAATACAAGAACTGCCTTTGTTAATAAAGTCTCAGACAGCCATCTTAAGGCAGCACTAACTGCCTCTACCTCCATTCACATGCTGGAGGTTGTTATCATTGTTATCGTGTAAGCCCCGCTATGTTCAGCTATGGTTCTGCCCTTTATTCCAGCAGAGAAGCCCCACTCTTATTTATTACCACAGATTACAGACCCATCAGTGTACACAATGGTATCATCATCCACATCATTATTATTTATAAGCTGATCAATGTCCAGCTCTGCTCTCCCACACTGGCCCAAGTTCTGCATTCTCTACCAAGGCTGATGATGACTTGTTGGTAGTTCATCCAGCTCTCATCTGGCTTACTCCAATCTTCTCCCTTGAATTTATTTTCAACTAGGGTCACCTGTCTAAAAGTCTCCTCTGCCTGCACCATCCATGACATCCCCCTCTTTATTCTCTGTGACGACACGTCTGTAAATGCTCTTTTGTGTGATGTCTCACCCCTTCAGCCCTCCGGCAGTATCCTTTCTTTTCTTCATTTCTCTCACTCGTCGCTTTTATTTGGCATAAATCATGCCTTTTCATTCGTCATTTTCACTATTTTGCTCTATGCTAGACATAGCTTGGCGTCTGTGGCCTAATGGATATGAACGCAGTTTCATAATCCAGATATACCAGGTTCGAAACCTGCTGCAGGCCGTTTGGTAGAAGATCGCTTTGTGTGGATTTTTAACAATGGTATAGGCGCCGTACCGTTCAGAAAGCAATGGCAAACTACTGAACGTAAAAATTGCCTAGAAAAATCACAACACAACCAATAAAAGCTGGGGTTGATTGCCACGTCCTGTAAAGGATAAGCAACTAACTTAACTTAGACATAGCTTGGTGAATTATCTAACACACCACTCCCCTAAGGCAGTAATTGCTATGGGAGTAATGCGTATCTTATTGTTCACACTCCACTCCCAGACTGTTGTTACAATTCGCCAGGTTTGTTGACCCAGCCAGCAATAATTTATCGCCTAATCTGTCTGACCGCAGGTCCAAACGTGGCTGTCAAACATTTGACCCCATTGGGAAGTGACTGATTGTGTTTCACAGGCCGGTATTGTGATCAGTTGAAAGAAGACCGCGCGGTCTGTCCTGATATTTGTCTGGCGGAAGCACTCAGATGAAGGGGAATTAAATAATCTGTCGGGACAGTCATCTGGGTGGAAAACATTACGCCAGTAACACAGGGTCACATAATATGATAAACAGAGGTGCGCCGGAAGTCTTAGGTAACGATATGACACCACTGTGTAGGAGGCCACGCGTGTATATTAAACTTAATATTTTCAAATACGCGTGGGATGAGTAATGATAAATTTCCCCACCCAAACAGTGCTTGATAGATTGGATTGGTTCGCCATAATCTACTATGATTTGATTGGAACTTTCGGCAGAATCACAGCTGAGATTTGATACTAAGGATTGTGAGATATAATCAACAAACCCGGAGTCACAGCACACAACACAGACAGACTGCATCGCAGCATCAACTAAACACCTCCTACAAGCCAGAAGAAAGAGGATAGGACTTATCATTCCACAACTATAAGTACCAGATCGAGTAGTGGGCAACTTTGAAATTCACAAGTTAACACGCCATTTTAATACACGACTGAAACTTTGGAATTCTATCATAAGAAGTCATAAGAGGAATTATAGATTTTCAGACCAAGTGTCTCTCCCGACAAAAGAGAAATTATAGATTTCCAGACCAAGTGTTTCACCCGTCATAAGAGGAATAGCTCAGATTTAAGTGATTCGATCAGCATCTAACAACAGGGCTGTGGGTCCATTCTAAATTTGTGAGAGGAGACGTGTGTATTTCCACAATTTTCGGTTCGTGATTACAAGACATCAGACTTAAGATCCTACCCCACTAGTGTGAGAGAAGAGTATCACCACCAACCGCCTACAGTGGACGAGTTATGTGGAGAAGTGTACTCATCACCAAAAAGAAGTGACGGAAACCACAGCTGCAAGACTCAGCTGGAGTTAAGTTGTGTGTAACAGGCTACAGCAAAAATACGGACAGTCTGTGTTTAAAACTGGCGGTAAGTGTCTGTTCAATTTTCTTCTGTCCTTTTTATACGACACCATCCTACGAACTGGAGAGAAGTGATGTCATAGGTGGATCGTTCGTTTATGACCACTGAAAAATGTTGCTGAATCAAGCTGTGCGTGTTTTTTGGTAAAACTTACATAAAAATTCATGTTCCATTATCCTCCAACCGATTTTCTTCTTCTTAGTCCTGATATAACCTGCCGACGTAGATCTGTCGTCCTGTGTAATTTCATTCCATACAATCCATTTTCTCGTCTGCTATGGTTAACGACACTGTGCAGAGATTCATGTATTTGTTTTTCACCTCAATTATCTTGAGTTATACGGCACATAACAAGTTCAGGTATCTGAACAAAGGTTATGCTTTCTCATATCCAATCTTGATGATCGTAGTATTAGTAATCCACCCGAAATTTCACAATTTCGATGAAAAGACAAACCTCTGAGCACACATTTCGATTCCGGCCATGTTTTAGCTACATACCTACTAGTTCCGAGGCAAATATCTTGTGAAGCTCTCATTGGTCAAAAACAAATCTTCGCATTACACAGTGTAGACTGTGTTCGCTGGGTGTGTGTCGCTGTGCTGAATTACCTGAGATATTGAGTCCAATCGCATTATGCAACAGTTCGCTATCGTGAATCTCTAAACGTAATAAGCAGTTTAACTCCAAGCTCCTCTTACTTCACAGACAGCATCTAACCTTGTTTACCAAAACAGCAGTACCCACACGGATGCAGGAATTCAAAAAGCTAGCGAAATTGCCGCATCAGACAAATCAAGTGAGGTTTTCTTTATTATCGTGGTGACTGACGGGTATTCTACTCTGCCCAACAAAAGTAAGTGTAAATTTTCTTTCTCTGGATTTCATTCTTGTTCTTTTGAATTAACCAAAACATGCTAGCCTAGTTTAAAAATGTACACCACCTCCAGTGTGTTTGTATCGTTTTGTTCTTCAAATAAAGCCTCAGTATCCTTAACTAGCATTCCTTATTTTGAACCACCTTTCTTTAAGAACAAAATAGTTTTTTACACATCTGTGACGCTCAAAATATGTTTACTAAACATTGAATACAGATGAAACACATACAGCTCAATTTGTTGGTAAATTTTATTTTTATCAGTTGTGACAAGCAACTTTTAAATGATAGTTAAACAATGTTAAATTATGTAGAAGTAAATCTTTTAAGTAAAAGTTTTGGTTTAAGACAACTAATAAATAGCTAAAATAGATAAACCGTCGTGGGTTGTGTATAGTTTTGTGATAATTACAGCAATCATTTTTCTTTAGACAACTAAGTCAGGAAGTATTTTGTTTTAAACATAGCTCCAGTTATGACCAACTATCTTGTGAACTTTACATTAAGTGTTTCAACTTATCAAAGTTGTTGTTGTTGTTTTGAAGAGGTGATGGGTGGAGTGCGAACATTTACCTACTGACCGTTATTGCCTCTTCTCGTTCCTTCTTGGTCTACCCTGTTCAACCTGAAAATTGGTTATAATTGGGGTATTTAGTGTCATTTTATTTATTAATTTTGTATTCAATTTATATAACTATTGTCTTTTGCAGTTGCTGATTTTAATTTATATTAGTATTTGTTCATTTTCTTTTCTTTTTTATATTGTTTATAGATAAATATTGTCCTTTACACTTGGTTTTAATTTGTATTAGTATTTGTTATTTTTGAGTTTTTTATATCTTGTTGTCTTTCCTTGTTCTATGAGTAGTTAGTAAGTTTTTGTTTTTGTTTTTAAAGATTAGTTAGTTCTTGTTGCTTAATTTCTATTTGGTTGAATATCTTTTTCTGAAGTATTAACCTTATATGTTTTCCTTTGTTTTATGTATATATCTTTTAAGTATTGATTGGGCATCTCTTGGGGCATCTATACTTAAAACCGTATCACCTGTAATGTCTATATTGTGACTTCTATAGTAAGTTTTTAACTCTGGCCTTTGTTGTTCGTACTTTTTGCAGTGGATCAGGTAGTGGTCTATGTCATTCTCTTCCTGACATTCTTGGCATTGTGGTCCCTCTATCATAAAGTATGCTACAACGAGACGGAGGCGCCACAGTTTTTTGTTCAATGTTATCTTTAATTCTTCTCTGACCTGGCACGCCCTTGTTTGTTCTTTCAGCAGTTTGAACACGTGCCTGCCTTTTCTACTGTTCTTCCATGTTGTCTTCCATTCCTCGTTTATAGTTAGCTTCACTTGGCTCTTGATCGCCGACCTTCCCAGTCCTGCTCTTATATTGTTTTTACTCATTCGTCCATTCTTGGCGTTCTGGTTTGCCAACTCGTTACCACCAACTATACTTATGTGTGCTGGAACCCACACTAGCCTCATACTACATCCTTTGTTCCCTAGTGATGTATTCATTGCTAGAATTTCTTTCTTTACGTCTGGCCAGCTACATCTACCTGGTGTTCTAGTGCTTGTAGTGATGAGAGTGAGTCTGTAAATGCCGTAACAGCTTCTGGTGGGTTATCTTTAAATATTTCTAAGCTTTTGAGAATTGCTACCATCTCTGCGGTAAAAATCGAAGCCCCTTCGGTTATACTGTAGCTCTTTTTAATTCCCCACTGTAGTGTTACTACTCCTGCACCTAGTTGCCCGCTATCACTCTTGGATCCATCAGTGTAGACAGCTAGACTTTGTTTTGTTAGTTGATCTATGAACTTTCTACTTATCATTTTGGCTTCCTTATCTTCTATATTTTGTTTGATCTATTTAGTAAGTGAGTAGTCTATGATTGGTGTTTTTTGTTCCCAGGGTGGTATTGTGCTTCTATATTTATTATTATTTTTAATTGAGTGTGACAGTTCTTTGAACTGCGTTAGATCTTCTATGGCTCTCCGCCCTGTTGGATATCTATCTTTATTTAAGGGGACGTCCCAGACACTTGATTGGTTTTTGACAAATGCGTTATGTGCTGGGTGGGTCATTTCTTGTGCTACTTTACTCCAATAATTTAATCTTAGTTCTTTCCGTCTTAGACCAAGGGGCGGTATGCCAAGAGCTACTTCCAGTGCGTCTACTGGTGTCGATATAAATGCACCTGTAATGGTTCTCATGGCTGCATTTTGAATTCTGTCTAGTTTTGCTTTGTTAGAAGCTGCAGCTGAGTCATAGACTATGCTGGATAATTCAGTTTCCACCTGGGGAAAGACTTGTAGAACAAAAGCATTATTTTATTGCTGGCCCACTTCCATTATCTTTTACTATCCTTAGTATATTTAGGGGTCCCCTACAGCTTTCTACTAAATTGTCTATATGTTTATTACATTTTAGTTGTTTATCTAAAGTTGTGCCCAGAAATCTAGTTGTTGAGGAGGTACATATTTTCTGTCCTTTAATGGTTATATTGATTTTGTTATTTTTTTAAAAATTTCCTTTGCTTAATATCATACCTACTGTTTTGTTTACATTAATTTGGAAGCCCCTACTTTTCATCTTCTGAAACTTTGTCTATTTGTTTTTGAAGTTTTTGGTAAACATGGTCCACGTTTTTACCAGACTGCCAAATGAAACAGTCATCTGCAAATTGTGATAATGCACTCTTAATGTCGTTAAATTCTTCTGCTAAATCACTTACAGCTATAGTGAAAATTGAAGGTGAAAGCATTGATCCCTGTCACGGGACGCGACTAAGTCTGCATTTCAATTCTTAAAACCTATTGGTAATATTTTGTTGATAAATTTCTCAAGGTATGAAGAAGCATGCAAGGGTGAATACCCATTGTTCACAATAGACATCGATTTCATCAGTCGTGGAAAATTGACCAGTTTTACAAGGAATGTTGACATAACAATAGACAACGCTCGGCGTGACCCCTTTAAACGCAACAACATTAGCTTGAAATGTTTTCGCAACTAGTAGACAGTGAGTCCAACAGATTATTGAGGTAATCGCTTCAACGTCTCGGTTGTGTTTTCACAAAGGCAGGAAGGTACAAGCAATATTATTGTGGCTAGCCGTAGAATATAATGGACAGAGCGCGAGGCAGTATTACAATGAGTAATTTAAGCGGGTTCCCATCGAACCGACCCAATAACATTTGAGTAACGGCGACGCAGTGTCTGAGCCAGGGACAACATGAAAAGAGGGAGAATATGTCATTATGTAAAGACTATTAAATGCTGCACAGACACTCAAAAGACGAACGCAGACAAGTTGTCTCGGATAAGCAAAATATGAGAGCGACCATAGCACAATAATACAGGAAATTTTACACAGTTTGAGGACGGAATGTCTGACTTTAGGAAAACAAACGAAATTTCACATGACACAGGAAGCGAACCCGAAAAATCGCCCTAGGCGATCCAGACGATATATAACCCAACTATATTCATTGCTTGGCATTGGTAAGAGAAACCATTCCGCCAACCAAGACTTGGGGTTCTAGATTTCACGAGAAAGAATCAAGACATTGTGTCAGTGAAATTCGTATAGGGACACCAAGGTTAGTGTAATATATTTTGTACTTTATCATTATTATGTCTTAACTTCATTCAGATAATATATACATATTTTCCATAAATATAACACTGTAAATACCAGTCACGTTTATTATAATATTATATTTCACACTAATAAGTACAGGTTGCAATAAACGCCATGCAGAGAATGATTATATTTATAAGATTGCACAGTTTCCAGTAACTATAACGAAGTAAATACAAGACACTTTTATTTTGCCTCTTACATTACATGTTAAACGTGCAGTAAACACCGCACAGCCCTTTCTTATAGTGATAAGATTTCACATACAAGACACTACAGGCGTAGCATAGGGTTCCTTATTAAAATGATTTCCTGCGCTTTTTAAGTCCTTCAAGATGTTCCACGAAGTCCGGTCTGATAAATGGAATTCTGAATTCTAACTTCTGGCAGTCTGGTTTCGTCTTGGCAAGCGATCTTCACAGTGTCTTCAAACTGCGTAAAGGTCAGGTTAAATGGCCCTTCATCCCCCCGCATTTAAGAAAGCTCCAACCCTTTTAAACAATGCTTGTTTAGTGGAGTAATTTCAAAATGATTTCCGCCTAAAATAATATGCGTGATGCAAAAGGTCACGTCTCCCATGCATGGAATGAAAACATCCGATCATGTATCGGCAATATTTACAAATAATTTATTATTACTTTAATATAAAATCATATTTTTGTAACAAGGTGTGGGGAAACGATGATCTCATGCATGTCTGTCCAAAAAGTGTCGCACAGATGAGTAACCTCGTTATCTGTCGCTTGAGCACACAGAATCCGTCTCTTTACCATCTTTGCAGAGAACGGAGGCTGGCCTTGTCAGCGATTAAACAGACTGCGCTGCGCGATTTTAATGTTATTCCGTAGCCTAATGTCGGGCACACCCAGAATTAACCCACATGGTTGTCGGTTAATATTGCATCACCTGTCTACTCTCTCAGCAGGAATGGTAAGGTAAACAGACAAGACGAATTATCAGTGAGAGGAGTGTAAGAACGTTCGAAAATACAATCTATCTGCTTTATAGCAGAGACAGAAAAAGGTGCCAATCATGGAAAAGCATGTAATAAGTCAGTACAACAAATGTAACTGATTACCACCGTAGTGAAGCAGAGATTGACCCAAAAAATTGATTCAGTATGGAAGACGAGAGAATGGACGAGCAGAATGTTTGACGGACCTGCGTTCCCAATTCTAAACGCTTTGAAAATAAAGTTCATTCGTTCTTTCGTTCGTATTTCTTAAAAAGGCAAATGCTTCAGCTTTACCCATTAAGGCACACATCATCTAATTTATTTTCTTCTCTCATCAAGTTAAATCTACAAACCGTCTCTGTTATTCATGAACACACATTATCCCTAATCTCTACCCACTACAGTAAATCAACTAGTAGTCACTATTATGTTTCCCTCACGCGCCACTGTGTGACACGTGACAATATGTTATGTCATCTCATCCCACAAAACATTTTTCTGCCTGATGTATTTCTATATCACGTTTTCTAGCTTAATTCTTTTGTTTTATTTAAAGCTTTTAGCTATATAAACTTGATGTTATAGTTTGCAATTGTTCCGTAAACTTTTTTGTTTTGTTCAATGAGAGTATAGTCTTTTTATTTCATTCTACAGCACGCGAGGCTGCCCAAAAGGCAAAGGCACAACCAAACGTTCTAATTGTAGCAGTTGGAGTTGGTCAAGAGGCTAATAAGGCTGAGTTGTACACCATAGCGTCAAAACCTGAATACGTCTTTCAAATCAATGACTACGAGGCACTGAAGAACCTTGCTGCCAATATTTCACAAGCAGGTTGTGATGGTACGTATGACGCGGTTACTGCTACAACTGGCTGATTAGAACTTAATAATGGCACGACTGATACATGTCGTGAAAAATTGCTATACATTCGTGTGAGACACATCAGGCTAACAAAAATTAGCGATGAACGAATTACGCGAGCTTTATACAAATTATTAGACTGTACATAGTTGACCAGGTAAAATACAATTTTACACAAATCTATGTGAATATTTCATTTCATAAAACCTAATTAAAATGAATACAGACATTCTTTAGGTCCGTTTTATTTCTTTCTCTCTTTCTAATTTTTCTTTCTTTACGTAAGTACATAAGTACAGAAGTAAGCGTAAACGCCAAACTAAAAATAAATAGATAAATAAATAGAAGTAAGCTGTTTTAGAAAACCCTTGAGTGTATCGCACATGGATCTCGTCATAGATAGTATTGTGTAAGAATACTATAGGACAATATGTCGAGCAATAAAACCATCTACAAACTACAGAAAACAAATTGAAAACATATTACATGTAGAACTTGATAAACTATGTATAATATATGCTATACTTCTGTTAACTTTGACAATTTCTGACCAAAACTTGAGGTGATATCCAATAACAAATTTACAGAATAAAAAATATAGTGCTCAGTTACACGCTATCAGAAGAATTTGGGAGAGTGAAGACATACTAGCTGAATGGAGGAAAGGAGACCTGAACAAGTTTCATGAAAAGGAAGATTTACATGAGGACATATATTACATAGGAATAATGTTACTTTCCGTGCCACGAAAAATGTTAAACACTATAATTCTGGGGATAATAAAAGAGGTCATAAATAGACAAGTGAGAAATGAACAAACAAATTTCGACCAGATATAGCTACATTGAAACTAATTTTCTCACACAGTTTAAAATGTAACTCTTCTCTTTACATTGAACTTGCCGACTGGAAAACAGCATTTAGCAGTGCAGAGAATCACTTTGGAAATTGATGATGCATTATGGAGTTCCCCAGAAGATCATTAGCTTAATACAGAAAGCATCTGAAGACATGACATGCAGAGTTGTTCACGAACGACAAACGTATAGAACCGTTTGAGATAAGAACTGGAGTTCGACAGGGATGCGATTCTTGTCATCATTTCTCTTCTTACTGGCTATATATTGGGTTATGTAAAAATCAACTTCAGTTATCAGAAATGGAATTAAGTGTCCAGATTTGTCGACGACCAGGTTAAGATGTTCTGTCCCATAACCGAAGCTAGATGCAAGAAAAACACTTGATGATAAGTCACAGCAAGTGGGTTTGAAAATACATAAACGAGGAGATAGATACAAGACGCCATTACGGGACTGTACTTGGCCTCTAAAAGATGTAGGGTTGTGAACATGTCTTAATAGCGGACGGATGGAGGGATAGCGATGATATTATTGTGGTAATACATTGGTCAGAAGGATCTTTCATTGCATTGGGAAAAATATGGAAATCTGAGGAGCTCAAGTCCACCGCGAAATTAAAACTCTTCAGCTCAAATATCAAGTCGGTCCTATTGTACGGCTCTGAAACATGGGAAGAAATTAAGCGGCAACTAGGAGGAAACAAATGTTCATAAATATGTGCTGGCATATGATACAAGAACAGAAACTCTGCGACAAATTTTCCAACGTGAAACTGATGACAAAAACGAGGCAAATATCATGGGAATCAGAGATCAGAAACGTTGGCTGTAGATAGAATATGAAATGGTTCAATTGCATGAAAACATAACTACATAATTAGTCGTTTTTTTAATTATTCTTTTCTCCACTCTGATCTTTTTCTTCTGATTTTCACCATAAGCTAAAACACATTTTTTAGAATATTGTCAAAATTTCCATGAAGTCATTGAATCGGGGAAATCTAAGTTTTAACAAACACTTTCTTCCCTTTATTTTCTAGCAACTCCACCACCACCAACAAGTAAGTATTGTACTCAATCTTCCAAGACTAGACTTTTGAGTTTTGGTAGCAGTTGTGCTGTGTCATTGCTTGTACGTGTTTTATAGAGAATTTGTAAATATAGTATTTGTGAACATAGTTTGATTATTGTATTAATACATTTGGTTCAACATTACAGACAGTTTATAGCTGATCTCAACAAAAAGTAATTTCTTATGTCAGCTCTTAACAAATTATTTACATTTGTAAAGTCACTTTTGATTTTGACACGAGCCGCAGAATATTCCTGTTTGAACAAATTTACCAGATGTGACAAGATGACTTAAACACTAACAAGTTAATCAGCTTTGAAAAGTAGACAAGAACAAACACGTATATCAGATTTGACAAGCTTACGTATGCACATACAAGTATATTATAGTCCGTTCGGAAATTCGTGCCCACAGAAAGTGTCAATTTTCTCCAAAACTTGTTGTTGTATGGACATGAATTTTTGAATGCAGTCTTAGATTTTCCATGCAGTTATTAATATATTTTTTGCCCTTACAAAACTCATGTCATGTTCGAATTTTCTTCTTTACGTTATATAAAAAACTCTTACCGTTGTCTGGGTTTATTTTTATTAGTTTTACAGGAAAGTTACAAGATCCGTTCAAAAATATATCTTTTTTTTTTTAATTAGTGTAGTGACTACATGTCCGCACGAGAGCGCACCTATTGTACACAGTCGCGAGTAAGTAATTCGAACCAAAAAAAAATATTTTTGAACCGATCTTGTAACTTTCCTGTAAAACTACTAAAAATTAAGCCAGACAACTGTAAGAGTTTTTTATATAACGTAAAGAAGAAAATTCGAACATGACATGAGTTTTGTAAGGGCAAAAAATATATTAATAACTGCATGGAAAATCTAAGACTGCATGCAAAGGTTCATGTCCATACAACAAACAGTTTTGTAGAAAATTGACGCTTTTTGTGGGCACGAATTTCCGAACGGACTATAGATTTGACAAGTTGACTTACCCACGAACGTGTTTATCAGATTTGACAAGATGACTTAAGCGCAATTATGTATTTCAGATCTGACAAGGTGACGTAAGCACAAACATGTACATCAGATTTCACAAGTTTTCCTAAGCACAAACATGTATATCATATTCGACAAGTTGACTTATGAACAAACAAGTATATCAGATTTGATACGTTGACTCAAGCACAAACAAGTATATCAGATTTGACAAGCTGACTTAAGCACGAATTAGTATATTAGATTTGACAAGTTAACTTAAGCACAAACAAATATATCACATTTGAAGAGTTTACTTAAGCAGAAACAAATATATCAGATTTGACAAACTGACTCAAGCACAAACAAGTATATCAGAGTTGACACGTTGACTTAAGCACAAACAAGTATATCAGAGTTGACAAGTTGGCTTAAGCACAAACAAGTATATCAGATATGACAAGTTGACTTAAGCACAAACAAAAATATCAGATATGACAAGTTGACTTAAGCACAAACCAAAAATATCACATTTGACAGGTTGACTTAAGCACAAACAAAAATATCAGATTTGACAAGTTGACTTAAGCACAAACAAGTATATCAGATTTGACAAGTTGACTTAAGCACAAACAAGTACATCAGATTTGACAAGTTGACTTAAGCACAAACAAAAATATCAGATATGACAAGTTGACTTAAGCACAAACAAAAATATCAGATTTGACAAGTTGACTTAAGCACAAACAAAAATATCAGATTTGACAAGTTGACTTAAGCACAAACAAGTATATCAGTTTTGACAAGTTGACTTAAGCATCGACAAGTGATCATCATCGTCATCAATTCCTCTTTATGCTCATCAGAGAGCATAGTATAGATTCTGCCTTTTGTTCCTTGTGAGGACAATCCTCACGAAGCGGTCAACAACATTAGAAGTGGTGGTTTATGTGACAATTTATTCTTTATGAAGAGGTTTCCGACCCCATACACAGCATTTACATACATACACACATTTACATATGTTAAAATATACATACAAAAAAACTTACTACTTCTTAAAAAGGTGTTGTCGACTTGCACAGCTTGTTCGATAGCAATCACTGGATTGATATAAATCCAGTCATAGCAAGGTAAAACCCGTGGTCTGCCATCTGTTCATTGTGTTATTAATAATTTGGATCGATGCACTCCAGGCAAACACATTAAAGCTCAGTTTCCCTCGCAAATGTCGAAAGGGTGAATGCTAAATGTTCATGTTGCGTGCGGGTTGTATACACGATGGATGCATCTTCTCATATGTCCATTCCTACTATTCTTACATTTGATGATCAATTCCAGCAATATTAGAATTGTTGATTTATCAATTGCAGTGTCGTTCTCTAATAGGCGATCATTAATTGTCCTCAGTATCTCTTCCTTATCCATATCCAGTATCCATACGATAGGGTGTATCATTGTGGTACATCTGATTTACTACCGCTTTCGAAAACGTATCCCAATTTACTTTTTTTTTTTAAATTTTGTTTTCAAATAAGAGTTACAGGAATTTCGTAAAACTCCATTTATGAATTAGTTGTTTTTTATGTTTTTCATTCTACTACGATATTCTGCAGTCTAATCCATGTAGATGTATATTTTTTGTCTTATAACAATAACTTTATTCATTTGTCCCGGAGAGATAACACCAGAATGTCACAAATTCATATACTCCATCACGTCACATATTTATATACTCCACCACGTCATATATTTATATAATCCACCACGTCACACATTTAAATACTCTACTATGTTATATTCAAGTACTCCACTGTTGTAGCCGTTTATGGTAATTGGATTGGTCTTCATAACGCGAATGGTAATATGAAACAAAATGTCAATAAACTGTTCTGTGAAAGCGAACTACAACAGGTAGTGTTTAAACTGTTCACTCGATGGTAGTACACAAGTCGGTTTACTGTACATATAGTTTATTCAACATGGCACATACGAAGGAACGAGACGATCATAGTTACAGATTACAGGTACAAAATGTCATACTTTGAAGTTGCTGATAATACTCTCAGCTTCTTAGTGATTCTTCAAGAATTAAGTCCTATAAACATCCACAGCAATCTATTCAGGTTCGAGTTCTGAATCGGCTAACCTCTCTTTACATCCATGCCACGACTTTGGCATTGGAGCATGTACGGCATTTAAAATATGAAGCATACGAATAAATAAACTGGTTTACACGTAGGTATTATTCCTCTACGGTAATCTAATATGACCACCGACTCCGTCTGTCCATTCTAGGAAATTACATGCTAAGATGACTTCCCGCTAGACTACAACTGGGAGCGGCCTGATACTTTAGTTTACGGCAATAAATATACAAATATAACCGGGGCGACACTTACATGATCCTTCCATCATTGGCTTCGTCAAGAATACCAATTGAATCAATATAACATACTGGCTTATACAAAACTGCCAGAAAATTCCAATAATATATATCTCGGACATAACAAAGTCCGCACTGCCCCGTTCAAAACATGACGTCACAATCCCCAAACTAGGTTACCCGTGCGTCCAAAGCAACTCACACTGCATTGTGCACGTCAGTGCGTGAATCAATCGAACGCACAAATAATAAAATATATAAAGACTGGTGCGTACATTTGGCAGGACCGAAGACTACCCCCTTAGGTAATAAATGTACGTAACAGCTCCCTTATCACCTCCCCTTAAAAAAATTAATTCTATTAATTTTTTTTTTTTTTTTAACTTAGTACCCGAGAGAGGTGAGTCAAAACTACAACAAGATATATGAAATGCATAAAGTTATATCATATTAAGAAAAGAATATTAAACGAAATGAATATAACTAAATGATAGTATGCATTAAAGCACACATCCACAAACGACCTACTTTGGAACGATGTGGTAAAACAAGTTTGAAAATGAAAAATGAAAAAAACCATTAAAAAAAAAAAGATGATAATAAAATTCAACTAAGTTTTCAACAAAATTTGAAACATATGATTTCAAAAATGAAAATGAACAGCAACACTGATGATGATCAATGACAAGAGAATCAATGAAACAGAAAAATTGAAAATACAATGTGCAAAAATGAAGCAATGCAAAATTAAACACTTTAAGAATCAACACACTTAATGTTTTCTAACACTAGTAAGTTTGACTAGTTATCGAAAAGTGAGATATCATGTAGTGGGATACGTGAATACACGTATTGCGAGACACTAATAAAGTTAGTAGATGTGTGATTTATAATCAATCAAATCGATTAAATTGAATTATTCTAATTAATAGTACTTAATTACACACAAATAAATAACTACTAATTTATTTTAAGTAATTCTAATTTCAATCATTGTGAATATTCGTTTAGAACTATTTAGAATCGACAAGAATATGTTCTCCATGTTCTATGCTCGAAATACATATACGAACACGATATGTAGTGTAATATGTTCCATAATAATAATGAATGTCTATTTGTCGCTTTTAACAATGTTTCCATACTAATAAAAAAGTTACTGTAGTACCAATATTCACGTACTAATAAAATGTTACTACATAAGAAGTCATGCTATAATCCAGAAGTAAGTATATCCTGGAAGTTATACTTGTACGAATACTGCAGATCTATACATAGTCTTTACAGATGTACCATCAATAACAATGTACATAGTTATTCATGTTTCGGTGAGGATGTTTCACCATCTGGAAGTGGTTTAGTTTCGACACGTTCACTTGGGCATCTTGAAAGACAGTCTGCGAACACATTCTGCACTTCAGGAATAGCTCGTATCTCAAAATGGAACGGTTGAAGCGCTATAGCGTAACGCGCTGACTTTGATGACTTAACGTTCCCTGTATTCAGTACGGTAAGAGCTTTCTGGTCAGACTCCACCACAAAGTGTGAGCCGAGAAGGTAACGTTCCAGTTTAGTGATTGCCCAGACAAGAGCAAGGAGCTCTTTATCGAGAACGGAGTATTTGAGTTCGCTCTCCGTAAGTTTTCTGGACACGTACATCACCGGAAATAAGGTGCCGTTATATTCCTGCATCAAAACTGCAGCGATAGCGTAAGAAAATGCATCACTGCGGAGAGTGAAAGTGAGATTTTTGTTAGGCAACCTCAAAAAGGGTGCATTAGAAAAAAATTGTTTTATATAGTCTAACGCCGTTTGGTGATCCTGCGACCATTTTATTACATTAGATGTGCCTTTCTTCAGTAGAGAAGAAAAAGGTGCAGTTATAGTAGACAAATGAGGGATGAATTTTTAATAGAACTGTATTAGTCCTAAAAGCGACCTAACTTGTTTTTTTGTCTTAGGTGCTGAGATGTTTAAAATTTTAGAGACGTTACTGTCTTCTGTATACATGAAACCATGACCTATGCGGTGACCCAGAAATGAGATGTCATGAAAACCGACAAAAGCCTTTGAAGGTTTCGCTGTTAAGTTATAATCCCGTAAGGTAGAAAGTAAAGATTTTAAACCCTGAATATGTTCATCCCAAGAGTCACTGAAAAGACAGATGTCATCTATATAAGTAATGACATCGGGACGATGAGACAATATGCGACGCATCATGCGTACAAAGGTAGCTGGCGCATTCATTAACCCGAATGGCATAAAATTCCATTGAAAAAGACCCCGTGGTGTCGAGAAAGCGGTGAATGGCTTTGCTTTAGGAGTGAGTGGCACTTGCCAATATCCCTTTGAAAGGTCAAATTTCGAAAAGAATGTAGCATGAGATAATCTCTCCAATAAGTCATCTAAAAGAGGTAATGGTTCCGCATCGAATTTTGTAACTTTGTTTAATTTCCTGTAATCTACGCAAAGACGTATATTATTGTCCTTCTTCCTAATGATTACCATAGAAGAAGAATATGGTGATGAAGATGGTTCAATTATATTTAATTGAAGCATCTCATCCAATTCCTTATCAACCTTATCACGAAAGTGTAAAGGAATAGGATATGGGCGAACTCGAATAGGCGTATCGTCAGTCAGAATAATGTCATGTTGGATGACTGACGTATGACCTGGGATGTCAGTGAGAACATCCTCATACGAGTGTAGAATATTAGAGACTTGCTGACGTTGATCAGCCGAAAGAGTAGATGAGATTGTAACATCATTCCATTTCTCAGTGGAATGGAGTGGTATAACTGGTATTGGTAGTTGTACATCATCGAAAGAAGATTCTTCTTCTTGGATGACTGACAAACTAGAATAGTGTTGAATAGGAGGTGTAGGATCGTCAGTTGCCTGAAACACCGACTGTAGATAATCAGGACGTGAGTAATACTCCTTCAACATGTTAATGTGGAAGGTTTTATGTTTACCATTAACATCAACGATGTAGTCGACATTGGATATTCTTGAGATGATCCTGAAAGGACCTCTCCAGGTAATTAAAAGACGATTGTTATGCGTAGGTAGTAAGACAAAAGCTTCATCACCAGGTATGAGCTGGCGAAGACGTCTATACTTGTTTGCAAATAGACGAGCTTTTTCTTTGGCTTGTTCAGATGATGCAGTAGCTAGTCTACAAGCATCTATGATTCTCTTTCTCAGAGAGATCACATACTCATAAGAGGATTGAGTTTCCTCTTCAATATTCTCATTAACCAATAAGTCGTGGATTAACGACATCGGACCGCGTGGTTGCATGCCAAAAACAAGCTGGAATGGAGAAAACCCCGTTGATTGATTTTGTACTTCGCGATACGCAAAGAGACAAGCGGGTAGGACCCGATCCCAGTCTTGGGGATGGTCTTGAGTCATCTTACCCAACAACTGCTTAAGTGTCCTATTTAGACGCTCAATTAACCCATTTGACATCGGATGATAAATAGAACTCAGAGATCTGTCTATACCTAATGTCTTCATAACTTGAGACATGGATTCAGAAATGAACTGAGCCCCATGATCCGACAAGATTTTCCGTGGAAAACCAATGCGTGAGAAGATTAACATCAATGCCTCTGCTACACTGGCAGATGAAGTGTTCTTGAGAGGGATGGCCTCAGGCCAACGAGTGCACATATCAATGCACGTAAGGATATGCGTATGCCCTCTAGCAGATGGTAGCATAGGACCAATAATGTCTATAGCCATTTTATCAAATGGTCTAATCGGGATGTCCGCAGCTTGAATAGGAGCCGCATGAAATGGACCCCGTACCTTAACTTCCTGACATATCAAACAGGACCGACAATAGAGAGTAATGTCCCTATGAATGCCTGGCCAGTAGAATGCCGAAAGCACTCTGGATTTGGTACGCGAAAAACCCATATGGCCCGCACATTGCGAGTCATGCGCATGTCGTAATATACGAGATCTCATAGAGGATGGGACTAAGATCTGATAACATAAGGATGAATCCTTTTCCCGTATTACTCTCACCAAAATCCCATTCTTAAGTATAAAGTCATGTCTAGATTTTGCAAGTTTGTTGCTTGTATTCTTTTTGTTAACATACTGAAAAAATTTTTTTAATGAATCATCATTCTTTTGCAATGTTGCAAACAACTCCCGTGAAATAGGAGCATCATCATCACAAGTGGTATGAACTATAGGTTCAATAGGTGTATCATGCGACATATTAGTAGCTTGCGCTCTAGTCACTACTGCATTTGCAGTTTGAATATGTCGCTCTTCCCATTCAGCTATTTGCTGTGGTGTACACTCTTTAATACCATGTATGCGACCAAGTATTAAATCACAAATTGGATTCGGAAGGAGACATGCTTGGATCTTTCCTGAAAAAATGGTGTATTAAGATCAATAATAGCAGTGGGAAATGTTTCGACGGTGCCACCAAAAGTCACACACTTGACAACCCTGCCCGTGGCACAACTTGGGTTGATCAGCGACGTCCGGACGCCCACAGTGCTACAACCTGAGTCAAATAGGAGAGAGCATGAAATATTGTTGACAAATCCCTTGTTAAACTTAAGAGAGCCCTGTCCCTGGTGTACTGACGCAGCAGTGGCCGTACAGACTGCAGGTAGACTAGGCAAGGTATGTCCGCAACGCAGTGTCGTGATCGCCTTAGGCTGGAAAAGAGTCGAGCATTCTGGACAGTCTTTCACCTGGGTACAATCAAGAGAACAAGACATAGCATTGTGAGTTTCAGCTACCTTACCCTGTTCAATGTTAGCCTGTGTATCAATTAAAGAGACATTAGAATGTCTACCCGTATTACTCGACGATCTTTCTCTGCGACGCGATCGATTTTGATTATTTGCATTAAAATTGCCATAATTGTCTTTTCTACTAGAGTTAAAATTTGGATGAGTCCGATAGTTTGTATAATTAAAGTTATGCTGTTCTTTAAAATTTTTATTCCAAGAACCTTGTCTGTTTTGTGGACCCTGAGATTTTGATCTCCAGTTTTGTTTATTATAATGTCCTTGATTATTTTTAAAATTATTGTTACCAAAATCTCGTGATCTGTGAGTTTGGTTCCAAGAAACATTAAATGGAGCAGATTGTTGAAATTGCTTCCCTTTGTAAAAGTTATCATTGTTAAAATTGTAATTATTTCCCTTATTGATATACCTGTCAGCACTAAAGGAACGATTTCGTGAAAAATTGTTTTGTTGTGCTGCAAAAGCAACAGGCAATTCATTCTTAATCTGTGCGTTACTTAGATCCATGTTTGGGTGAGCAGTACAAAAATTTTTTGCATGTTCTTCTAAGCCTCTCATAGATAAAGGTTTCCGTTCGTGTAAAAATGCGAGAAATGTAGGATTTACAGACGAAAGTACCTTATCGCGCATCAGTAAATCGAAGAGACCTTCATATGACTTTTCAATTTTGGATAATTCAATCCATCTTTCTAATGTTAGTCGTATCTGTGACAGAAAATCACTAAAATTTCTGCCAGATTGAGGTAGTAATGTATGAAATCTTAAACGATATTCGTCTTCTGTCATTTGGAATTTTTGCAGAAGTGCCGCTCTAAGAGCATTATAGTCATTTTTCTCACCAATGCTGGTGGTATGATAAACTGCTAATGCATCCCCTGTAAGTAATCTGGATAAATATGTACAGTATAGCGCTTTATCCACGTTATAAGATCCACAAGTGGCCTCAAACCTATCTAGGAAGAATATTACGTCATCAGACGGGGGATTAAATTTTGGTAATTTAAGGTGAATTTCCTTAAAATAATCATGTCTGGATGGAGTTTGGCTTTCAAAAGTTCTCTGAGAATTAGCTTCCTGAGTAAACCTAATTCTCTCATATTCTGACTCTGCTAATTTCAGTTCATGCTGTCGTTTTTTTTTTCATTCTCTTCCATCTCAAGCTGAAGTCGTTTTACATTTTGTTCAGCTATTAATCTCCTCTCTTCCATTTCTTTTTGTTTATTTTCCATCTCAATCTTAAGTCTTTCTTCAGCCTCCCTTTGCTTCTGTTCTGCCTCTCGCTGAAATCGTTTATCTTCTAATTCAGCGGCCAATCTCATTTTTTTCTCCTCTTCCTCAGCTATAAATTTCCTCTTCTTTTCATGTTCCTCAGCATCAATCCGTTTTTGATCTGCCTCAAATTTCATCTTCTTCTCTTGTTCCTCAGCCTCAAATTTCATCTTCTTCTCTTGTTCCTCAGCCTCAAATTTCATCTTCTTCTCTTGTTCCTCAGCCTCAATCCGTTTTTGATCTGCCTCAAATTTCAAATTTTCCAATCTTAACTTTTCAGCTTCCAATCTTTGAGCTTCCAACCTTTGAGCCTCTTTATATTCTGACATAGCGAATTGTCTTACCTCTTCAGCAGGTATTTGCAAAGCTTTTGCTTGCTTAATGAAATAATCGAGTGAATACATTATTCTATATAAGTAGTCACAGTACTCTAGATATTTAAAATGATAATTAATCAATATAAATTAGTTAACCTTGTTACTATAACAAGTGTTCTTCGTTCCTGTCCTTAGAACGGTATAATGTTATCATATAATTATTAAATATGTTATTAATCAATAAATTTATGTAATCAAATGTCATGAAATGAACAACGAGAAAGACAATAGAAACATAACCGACAAGACATGATAAACTGGACGGGTGAACACAATCGTAGAAATCAAAAAAAAAAATAAAAATGTATAACTAAAATAGAATATCGTAAAAATATACGACGATAACTACGATCAGATAATTAACAGTACAATTGACAACACAGTGTAAAAACATAGGTTTTGTACAAAACTGAACGACAGGAAAGGTGAGATGGACGCAAAATACAAACAAAATTCATCATAAAACTAAATTACGAATAAAAATAAATACGAAAACAACAATTAAAACTTGACACTACAGCTAAACAGTCAGGTGTCACAGACCACCAGACACAGTGGACCTAGAATCCTTCTACGCTCACGCGTAGGAACATTCCACTGAGGGAAGTCTGCAAAACAATTCCTAAAGAACAGTCACGAAGGCCCTGGTGTGAAACTTTGATGTATCCTCCGTGAGTCTCCAAACCCTACCTCCCACAAAGAATACACAACATATAACACATAACACGGAAAATATAAAGGTGGACATAAACAATTAAGGCACAGCTAATAATAATAAAATGTATAACGGATACAAGTTATACTTAGCTCGCGTGTGCCGGGAAAAAACAATGTGCCTCGTCTCCGTGTATGTACGTTTGAAGCTAAAATAATTCGATCTGCGAATACAGTATCAGCTCGCACGAAATGATAACGAAGGCAGTCAGTCCCTGTACAACCCGAAGTGAAGGTTGATAGATGACCTTGAGAATCTCGTAACGGTCAGTTGATTAAGATTCATTTTGACAACAAGTTCCAACTTGACGATGATGTCGCCTTGAAAGTACACATTCTATTTTCAAACGATTAATTTGATTGAGTAAGATCCTTTGAAATGATAAATTTCAGACCACGCTGGCGCACCAATTACTGTTGTAGCCGTTTATGGTAATTGGATTGGTCTTCATAACGCGAATGGTAATATGAAACAAAATGTCAATAAACTGTTCTGTGAAAGCGAACTACAACAGGTAGTGTTTAAACTGTTCACTCGATGGTAGTACACAAGTCGGTTTACTGTACATATAGTTTATTCAACATGGCACATACGAAGGAACGAGACGATCATAGTTACAGATTACAGGTACAAAATGTCATACTTTGAAGTTGCTGATAATACTCTCAGCTTCTTAGTGATTCTTCAAGAATTAAGTCCTATAAACATCCACAGCAATCTATTCAGGTTCGAGTTCTGAATCGGCTAACCTCTCTTTACATCCATGCCACGACTTTGGCATTGGAGCATGTACGGCATTTAAAATATGAAGCATACGAATAAATAAACTGGTTTACACGTAGGTATTATTCCTCTACGGTAATCTAATATGACCACCGACTCCGTCTGTCCATTCTAGGAAATTACATGCTAAGATGACTTCCCGCTAGACTACAACTGGGAGCGGCCTGATACTTTAGTTTACGGCAATAAATATACAAATATAACCGGGGCGACACTTACATGATCCTTCCATCATTGGCTTCGTCAAGAATACCAATTGAATCAATATAACATACTGGCTTATACAAAACTGCCAGAAAATTCCAATAATATATATCTCGGACATAACAAAGTCCGCACTGCCCCGTTCAAAACATGACGTCACAATCCCCAAACTAGGTTACCCGTGCGTCCAAAGCAACTCACACTGCATTGTGCACGTCAGTGCGTGAATCAATCGAACGCACAAATAATAAAATATATAAAGACTGGTGCGTACATTTGGCAGGACCGAAGACTACCCCCTTAGGTAATAAATGTACGTAACATCCACTATGCTACATATGCATGTACTCTACTATGTTACATATCCATTTATTCCACAATGTTACAAATTCATATACTCCACTATGTTACATATGCATGTACTCAACTATGTTACATATCCATTTATTCCACTATGTTACAAATTCGTATAGTCCACTATAACACATTTTCACATACTCCATAATGTTACATGGCCGGACATTACAACACGTTACATATTAATATACTCCATTATGTCACATGTTGATATACACCACCACGTACCATAGTCCGACACTACACCACGTCACAAGTTCATATTTATTCATGCGTCTTTCTTAATTTTCTTTTATTTTCAGCCACCCCAAAACCAACAACAAGTAAGTTTAAACACACACAGAAAATGTTTGTACATATTTAGAACAATGTTTCTCAACTGTCATGGAAGCAATGACCTGTAGTCAAATAATAACATCACGGCTGTAAAAAAAGTGCGATATATTTAATTATGGTCAATAATACTAAACGAAACCTGAAACAATTTAAGACAGCCTGCGGGGGCTTTCTGCATTCAGTGGGCTGAGAAACACTGTTTAGTGTAAGATGTGTGCTTCAATCCTTTGGTAAGCATTACATTAATAATGAGTCTATTGTACTATTGGATCCAATAAGAAAATTGTTGTTCCGCTACGTTATATATACAGGGTGTTTATAAAGTCGCTGTGCAGTGAAATTTACGCCCGGGCGAGTCCACGTCACCAGAAATGTGGTTTTCAATTGGGGCTTGTTGTGTAATGCTGCACACGGGATTGTGGAACACAGCATAGGAACACAGAATATCATGACGTAAATTTGCATCATTCGTGACGTAATTTCTAAAATATTTTTCAAATTCACTGCACAGCGACTTTATAAACACCCTGTATATATATATATATATATATATATATATATATATATATATATATATATATATATATATATATATATATATATATATATATATATATATATATATATATATATATATATATATATATATATATATATATATATATATAGAATAAACGTGTTGTTGTGTATTCGCCACCACTGTAGAATGTCTGGATGCGGGTGTTATGTTAGAGTCATGCACTGATCATCACTGAAGAAAGTCTTCTTCAGTTACCTCTGCATCATCGAATGAACCTGTCATATTGACATTGAGTGGGAGTGTCAAGTAACGCGAATGGTGTAGTAGTTCGGTGTAACAGACCACTTGATAATACCTCTCACACACTCTCATGTAATGCAATGACGACTTGAACTGCCGCTGACATTTCAATAGTTTAATGAAGGCACGAACACTGGACAGCACGGATACAGTCATGGGAACATGTTGACGTACATTCATTGGTTATTTGAATCGTGGATGATACATTCATGTAGTAGTGAAATAACATTCAACCTAAGGTAGCATTCACTGTTCTGGTAACTAATCGCCGTATCCTCTACTGACTGAACGCGTCAATGAGGATCGGTAAACATACAAAAGTCATTGGCCCAACCTTCATTTCATGGCTAAGTTCTTAAGCTGAAATATGTCCAATGTTTGTATAATAATCATAAACCACGATAGTGGGTTTTCACCTCATAACAAGATCTCGATACCACTGCCCGATAGTAGGATACATAATCTGTTCTCTTGACAGTGATCAAAAATATGATGACAGAAATATAACATGGCCGCCTTCCTGAGTTGTCGCTCACTCACTCGTAGGAAGGTAGATATAAGCCAAAGTTAATTTAGAAGGTGCATATAAATAATTTCATAAAGTTTTCCATACAGCTCTACAGTAATACAGTTACTTCATGTAGACATAACTGCTGTAGGAAAGCCTGTCATCTTCGTCGATACAAAACACGACCCTAGCGATACGAAGCACAATGTTCCATCTAGGTCTAATCGACTCGAGATCATCAAAAATAGGGTCTGGCATAACTGGAGTCCGAATCACACATATGAAGAGGATCTCTGACAAATAGACTCTTGCAGAGACATAAATTTCTCCTGGAAAAACATCTATGAATCACTGTTAAACCTTAAACAGTGCCAGCCCTGGAAAAAGCACTCAGCCATCTTGGCGACATTATCGGAACTCTCCACAACCCAGAAGGACTACGAAAACCTGCGCTAGATTCCGGCAGAAAGAATATAGTCCGACCTAAACATATAAAGGTATACAATATACGACTGAATCTTCTTTCACTAGACAAGTAGTACACATGAATTCAGGCCATAAACATAACAAGCAAAATTAATCTATTTTCTGGCCCGAACAAATAAGAACAGACATGAATACAATATCCATGCGCCGAGTCAATATCAAGAAAGATCACTCATATAATCAAAAGTGTAAATCAATCATGAATTATCTAGCTTTATCAGAGGAAGCATTTTCATACACAAATGAATGCAAGTATATATTTTCCATATTAAATAGCCATATCGTATTTTTGTAATATGTGCGTCAAAATATGCACACAACAATATATATATATATATATATATATATATATATATATATATATATATATATATATATATATATATATATATATATATATATATATCTTGTTACAATGTAATGGTGGGTTTTATCCTAGTGGTGAAGATTACTTTGAAGTTATTGATGAATTGTTAAATATTATAACTGATGACTGGTCTTGGAGATTGAATAAATGGTGATGTGTGTTACCTTAATGGTTACACTGTTCATACGCCCACACAGAGCAGAACAGTAATTCTTATATCACGCGAATGTCAAAATATCATATTCTGTAAGACTAGCATACCACTGCTACACACGAGATACTGTTAGTATATTCAATCTGTTTGTTGACATAGATTTCGCCACCCAGGCTATTTATGGTCATGCGTTATCACTGTCACGACTACTGTTTTCCTACCGTGTTAAATGTTGCAGTGAGTGTGCGTGGGTACATTCACACGTCACAGATACACACATCAGAGGCATGGAATGGTGTAACGGCAGGTGAATGTTAATAACGTTTATTACACCACAACACGTTACGTTAACACAGAATACACAATCATAATCAAAGTACAAGTCATAGCAATACAATAACACAGTACTCCAGTCACATATCCACTTCTCAGAATCATTAGCGCTATACTATCTCAATGGCCTCTCAAATCTGCGCTATAAGATAAATATGGATCATCTAAGCAACGGTCATCATCGCCGTGCTTATATAATAAACCTGACTCATAAAGACGCTCTCAACATTGGCGCTTTAATATAATATGGATCCTCTCAGCAAACGGTCATCCTCGCCGTGCTGACAACATGAATAATAATGGCCTCCTTAAATCTTCTCAATAAAGACGCTCTCAACATTGGCGCTTTAATATAATATGGATCCTCTCAGCAAACGGTCATCCTCGCCGTGCTGACAACATGAATAATAATGGCCTCCTTAAATCTTCTCAATAAAGACGCTCTCAACATTGGCGCTTTAATATAATATGGATCCTCTCAGCAAACGGTCATCCTCGCCGTGCTGACAACATGAATAATAATGGTCTCCTTAAATCTTCTCAATAAAGACGCTCTCAACATTGGCGCTTTAATATAATATGGATCCTCTCAGCAAACGGTCATCCTCGCCGTGCTGACAACATGAATAATAATGGCCTCCTTAAATCTTCTCAATAAAGACGCTCTTAACATTGGCGCTTTAATATAATATGGATCCTCTCAGCAAACGGTCATCCTCGCCGTGCTGACAACATGAATAATAATGGCCTCCTTAAATCTTCTCAATGGATCCGGTTAGCAAACGGACATCATCCTTACCGTGCTAACAACATAAATAATAATGCTCGCGGCAATTTCTCGCAAGACTGCACTCCCTGGCAGTGTGCAGTAATCTCGCCCTCATGGATCCTTACCTCTTCAAAAATACTCACAAACACAATTCTCCAATAAACTCAGAAATTATAGGCCTACAAAAATAATGGCCTCTATAACTTTTGCACTGCGCAGGCATACTCAAAACACACACTGTAGGACCGACCTCTCCCGTCGGTACCCAAAAACAGACTGCTCTTAGTTCACACACTAGATCCGCCAAAAAAGACACGAGACTCGGTTGTTTAAAAAACACAACTCAGTCTCGATAATTGCATGGGCTAGTCACACGAGCTTACTCACAGCTCAAGACAGTTCAGAGAAAAAAAAAACATCTCCGCGATTTGAACTGACCAGTGTTCGCCCCGCTTACCGACTTAGAAACTTCTCGATCATACGAGGGAATTCCCCTAATACATTTTTAACTTAACATCAGCTTAACCAAGCAACGTAACCCGCAATCGAATCTATTCGCTTAACATTTTCAAGATCACCTCCCTTTGATAATATTTACTCTGTATCAGTTGCCACACCGCCCGGGAAAAAAATGATTTATCATTTTTTGTTCTTGAAAATTTAAGTCCCAAAAATTTAGAGATAAATGAAATTATATTATATGGCTACCAAATAATGTACCTATAACAAAAAATGTACCTATTACAATAGTACATCTATAAACAATTTCAGCAATAAATGTAAAAGTACAACTAAAACATCAAACATGATCAATCAAATATCCCAATGAATGTTACCGATGTAAATTACAACAAAAGCATCAATCATACTACAAGCATACCAAAATTAATCTTAATAGAACACTAAGCTAAGTACATTTAGTACAAGCAACAACCAATAAAAAGTGAAAGAACAAGATCAAGCAACAGAAGAATGATCTGTAGTAAAGGAAAGTAAGAAATCAGAAAATGAGAAACAATTAACAATAGCACAAGATAACCAGTAAGAAAAACAATTTCATGTACAATAAATACAAATTTACCAAAATACTAGTTACATTATATTAAGTTATATAATTAACTCAAGAATACAACGAATGAAATTATAAGTATTGAAAGAAGAAGAAGTATACAAGTAGAATGAAGTGAAACGAAGATGTGATACGAAAGTACAAACAAGATATGAACACATATCGAAAAGACGACAAAAAGATAGAATGAAATGAAGAATAATCATTAAAGACGAATGGAAAGCAAAGGTATGAACGCATAGAAAGTCAATAACAATACATACTAAAAATGTTTAGATCAGACAATATCTTTCAAAAATTAAATACAAACCTGATTACAAGGCACGAAACAAAATGTCAAAGTATATCCATACTAACGCCATAAAAAGAATAATTCATAACTAAACAAAGTCTAATAAGTAATTTAACTAAGTTACAAAAGTTATACTTAATTGAAAATAAATTATAAAACCTTACACAAACAAATAATAGCATTTTGACCTAACGCAAAATCAACCGCTAAATAATAAAAATACATCATAATATCAAATAAGACAAGTTTTCAAAGAAGTAATATCCCTTTCAATCATAGGGCACACAAAAATAAATTACAATGCCAAAAAACAATTTTTTTCCCAAAATTACCATACAAAATATTTCAGAACGATAAGTTATCAAAAAATAAAATTATTATTTAAGTAATTCTAAGTCATAACTAATAAACTAACAATGAAATTAACTTTTAACAAAATGAGAGAAGTATAAAATATCTTATCTCTAGACAAACACTTAAATCAAAACATGTAAGTTTTTCTTTTTTTTCAAAAAATACATCACCAAAAAACCTAAGAAAAATACGATGTCATCTGTATATCAACTTTCCAACATACACACATAACATAATGTTACAACAATCTCTCCATCTTTTAACAAACAAAAGTATCAGATGTGTCTATCAATTTTACAAAAAAGTTGAATTTAATTTATAAGTTAATTCTGATTAACAATAGCGTTGAGCTTCAGTGTTATTTAACTGTAAATTTATATCTTACTCAGCCTAGTATGATATATACTATAAATAAATCTAAAATTTAATGGTATAATAGGATATGAAAAAGAAGTCCTATAAAAATACCTGCAAAGGTTTTGTTTATCAAATTAATTTGTTGCAAAAATGTTGAAAAAATCTTATTATTTAAATTCTAGGTACTATGCTCTGACAAGGTCAATGTTTCTAACAATTCAAATACACAATTATTTCTGATACATGCAAGATAATTCTACAAAATCATATTACACAACATAACAATAAATTTATATAATTATCCTAACATTTACAGCTACAACCCGAAAAATATACAGAAAAATAAGCACAGGTTTGACACCGCTCACTTCATTTATCCAAAATTACACACAAATTATTACCAACACATATGTTACACACAATCAAAACATAATAATATACAATTACATAAAAAATTGGACTGGTACATTCGAAACAGTCATATATGTTCCACAAAAAATATATATTTAGCAATCAAATGATGCATCAAAATGAACATCATAATGTTTGAAAGAAATTACAAATATTTTAATACAACATCATATGATATATTATCCACAGAATACAATAACATGTACTATTCTATAAAAAAAAATCAGCTGTAAAAAAAAATATTCCCGACAATCTGTCAATAATTCTTGATCCTCCAAAAAGTGACTCGTCAGATGTATAGCGAGACATTCATAGGTTCTGCTTGATAGATAATCCACATTCTTCACGAATAATGTCAACAAGGGCGCCAACTCATCACAACGTCGCACGCTACGAGACAATGCAAATGAAAATTTCTATTAATCATCTGTTAGATTTAATAAGGAAAAACGGAAAATCAACTTTCACGTTTACCTATCCCTTGAGGTGGAGTAGAGTCTTGGCCCCTTTTCACACACCTCAACAAGTCCTCCTTGAACGATGTAAACATCACAGAAGGCTTAGCGCTCACTTGACCGTAACGAAAGTTCATCTCTGCTGTAGCCTGAAAAAATTTACTACATTCCCAAGAACGAGATGACCTTTCGACACCACCAGTGTGACAATCAATAGTGTTATTACTTTGCTTGTTAATAACTTTGCTCTCATGTGGAGTACAGCTAACCTGGTTACAATTTCTATAATTGCTGTTAAGAACATTGTTATTTGTTCTATTGACACAGTTGTACTGTTTTACATTCCAGTTAGCATAATTACAATTAGCATTTCCTCTTGGATAAAAATATCTACTAGATAGAAATGGCTTTTTATCAACAAATTTATTACCAGATTGACACTCTTTCACATAATTATTTCCACTATAATTTCTAACACTCTCAGGATCACGATACTGTGATCTGTCAAATTGTTTCTTTTTAACCTCATGGTTATATCTCCTATCAAAAGTATTTTTCTCTTTACCTGTGGCAGTGTGTTTAAGAAATGGGTCACACTGACTTGACTGGGTATGACCGAAAGATTTAACAATATCTTTATTGTTTTTCACAAAATATGTTTCCTTCCTGGAATACGTAGTTCTATCTTTTTTCCCATCAGGGTTCTCAATTAATCCCTTGTTTGTTTTTAACATCTTGAATTGAAATTTATTATTAATTCTTTTGTTATCTACAGGGTTGTCTAATACTGTAGATTTTCCTTTGCTATCTTGCCGCCAGGAAAAAATATCGCTAGAATCATCGGCATTGCGTTGAAAGTTATATTTCCCTCGAAAAGATTTCCTTCCATTATTCTTGCCTTTAGAATCTGCAAAAAGTGTATAGGACTGACTTTTTGCTTTATGTCTTTCCCTGTCAACACTGACAGAAGACCACATTTTTTTCTGCAAGAGAATGTCGAGTAGACCGTCCATTCTTCTCCTTGCATCTGCAATTTCCTTATCTCTAAGTGAAATCTCTGCACTTAATTTCTTGTTTAAGCTCTCAGCTCTTAAAACTTTACAGCTTTCCTCTGCTAGCATATTTTCAAACTTAGTGACCTTCTCTTTCTCAGCCATCAACTCTACTAATGTCTCTTTCTCATACTGTTCTTTATTTGCTCTCAAATGAGTCAACTCTAGTTGTAGAGACTCAATCTTAATATCATCATTGTTATTCATAATCTCATTATTCTTCTTAAGGGGTACAATATTCATGTCCTTAATTTGATCACTGAGAATCTCATTATCATTCATCACCTCATGAAGCATTTTTATATAAGTTTGCTCATGTTCATTGTTCTCCATTTTCAATTTCTCATACATGTGTTTATTTTGTTGGGCCTCCTGTGTAATATTTTCCACCTCAATTTGCTTCTCTTTCATCTGAACTCCTAAATCATCTGTAAGTTTATATATTTTTTCATGTAACTTACTTACTTCAGCAGTACATTCTATGAAACTTTCCCTTTGCTCTAGGGTACTCTGTTTTATGTCCAGCTGCTTCTTCTCTTCTAGCGTCCTTTTCTGAATTCTCTCATCACTTTCATGAATTAGCTTTTCATATATCAGTCTTGTTATTTCAGACTCAGTCAGCTCACGGTCTCCAAATCCTAATAGTTCACGGTATTTTTCATCCTCAGGATCTGTATCATAGTCCATAGTGACTTACTTACTTAGACAACTATATATGTATTAATTAAACTTTCACCTCACCAAGCCAATTATCTTTTTAAGAAATTGCAATTATTTCTTAATTACTGTACACCAATTCCTGTTATAGTACCTATATATAGCATACACTACCTATGCATCAACATATTGTACAATCAATCGATATCATTATCGACAACACAACGACAATTATCAACAGAGTAAGTGATGGATAGTATAGGCAGACTTGCTGAAATGCAGAAAAGTGGCACAATCTACACAGAACAAAATCACTTATCTTAATATACTTCCGTCCCTTCCGCCAACACACCAGATATCACAAAGTTCTGCAGATAAAACCGTTCCAGCGCAGAAAGGTACACGAACTAGACTTTCTTCTCTTAAGGTTCTTGCCAAAGTGTAGAATGCGCTCAACACAGCATCAGCACACACAAAATGCAGCACAGCAACCTCCGTGACTTTTGACTTGAGATAATCTGCAAACGACTCCTCAAAAACACTTCACATTTAGTTAAACTTGACTGTCTACCAACAACCTGTCAACTTCCCACTGTTATATTCTACCGTGTTGGACACAGTTAACAAACTAGGTCGAGGACTATGAAGCAATGCTAGGATACATAAGCCACGCCTACACAGGGCTCTCTTATCACGCGAACTCCGTGGATTTCATTCCGTTAAATAAACTGACCCACCAGATGTTAAATACTGTAAAATATGTAATGGTGGGTTTTATGCTAGTGGTGAAGATTACTTTGAAGTTATTGATGAATTGTTAAATATTATAACTGATGACTGGTCTTGGAGATTGAATAAATGGTGATGGGTGTTACCTTAATGGTTACACTGTTCATACGCCCACACAGAGCAGAACAGTAATTCTTATATCACGCGAATGTCAAAATATCAAATTCTGTAAGACTAGCATACCACTGCTACACACGAGATACTGTTAGTGTATTCAATCTGTTTGTTGACATAGATTTCGCCACCCAGGCTATTTATGGTCATGCGTTATCACTGTCACGACTACTGTTTTCCTACCGTGTTAAATGTTGCAGTGAATGTGCGTGGGTACATTCACACGCCACAGATACACACATCAGAGGCATGGAATGGTGTAACGGCAGGTGAATGTTAATAACGTTTATTACACCACAACACGTTACGTTAACACAGAATACACAGTCATAATCAAAGTACAAGTCATAGCAATACAATAATACAGTACTCCAGTCACATCTCCACTTCTCAGAATCATTAGCGCTATACCATCTCAATGGCCTCTCAAATCTGCGCTATAAGATAAATATGGATCCTCTCAGCAACGGTCATCATCACCGTGCTTATATAATAAACCTGCCTCATAAAGACGCTCTCAACATTGGCGCTTTAATATAATATGGATCCTCTCAGCAAACGGTCATCCTCGCCGTGCTGACAACATGAATAATAATGGCCTCCTTAAATCTTCTCAATAAAGACGCTCTCAACATTGGCGCTTTAATATAATATGGATCCTCTCAGCAAACGGTCATCCTCACCGTGCTGACAACATGAATAATAATGGCCTCCTTAAATCTTCTCAATAAAGACGCTCTCAACATTGGCGCTTTAATATAATATGGATCCTCTCAGCAAACGGTCATCCTCGCCGTGCTGACAACATGAATAATAATGGCCTCCTTAAATCTTCTCAATAAAGACGCTCTTAACATTGGCGCTTTAATATAATATGGATCCTCTCAGCAAACGGTCATCCTTGCCGTGCTGACAACATGAATAATAATGGCCTCCTTAAATCTTCTCAATGGATCCGGTTAGCAAACGGACATCATCCTCACCGTGCTAACAACATAAATAATAATGCTCGCGACAATTTCTCGCAAGACTGCACTCCCTGGCAGTTTGCAGTAATCTCGTCCTCATGGATCCTTACCTCTTCAAAAATACTCACAAACACAATTCTCCAATAAACTCAGAAATTATAGGCCTACACAAATAATGGCCTCTATAACTTTTGCACTGCGCAGGCATACTCAAAACACACACTGTAGGACCGACTTCTCCCGTCGGTACCCAAAAACAGACTGCTCTTAGTTCACACACTAGATCCGCCAAAAAAGACACGAGACTCGGTTGTATAAAAAACACAACTCAGTCTCGATAATTGCATGGGCTAGTCACACGAGCAGCTCAAGACAGTTCAGAGAAAAAAAACATCTCCGCGATTTGAACTGACCAGTGTTCGCCCCGCTTACCGACTTAGAAACTTCTCGATCATACGAGGGAATTTCCCTAATACATTTTTAACTTAACATCAGCTTAACCACGCAACGTAACCCGCAATCGAATCTACTCACTTAACATTTTCAAGATCACCTCCCTTTGATAATATTTACTCTGTATCATATATATATATATATATATATATATATATATATATATATATATATATATATATATATATATATATATATATATATATATATATATATATATATATATATATATATATACACACACATTACAGCAGTTAATTCTAAATTGCATCAAGCGGCAATTCTTCTATCAAGATGGCATTTGAGTCTCCAAGTGCAAGGAGATAGATAACAGTATATTTCTTGTGGACACAAGAACAACCAAACCATCGCTTGTTATCCTGATCACTCCCTGTGTTACTTACCATTCTATAATTTAACACTTGGGAGAAAACATTCCCAACCTACGACTATCGCGTTTTAAAGCTTAGATCTGACTGCGCGCCTATTTGCTTTGATTTGCTATTCCGATTCATAAATCTCACCACTCATTCATTGTCACGAACTGTTCACTACAAACATCCACGTGTCTCGCTTCATTCACAACTTTACCTCATAAACAAACTCTCCCTAAAACCCATAAGGGACATAATAATATTGTTATCCCTCTTTGCTAAATAAGTCACTACTTCATTTTTTCCGATATCCCTCAAGTACATTTGTACCGCGTATTTAACAATAATAAACCTCATTTGTTAGGACCTGTATCAAGTGGCGTAATCCAAAGAGTTGCTCCCTTAGTAAAAAATCACAACCCTCATTGTATTATTTCCCATCTTATCAAAAATTCAACAGTCCGCCATCTATGACTCAAATTTTATAAAGCAAGATTTGACACTTATTTTCCTTAGTGACTCACAGTCCAACACCCCCACATTGGTTACAATTCTCTTTTTGCAGTTATAATAAATTAAAAAGTAGACAAAAACGACATTAAAATCATAGACAGAGAGTATCTAGAACATATAACTGAGGGTAAGTTGTAAGTATACACTGCTGTATACACCCAAATAATAAGGGCTGCGCAGTAATGTGAGCGTGGATACCCTCGCACGTGAAAATATATCACGTGATTCGCTCACTACTAGTGGCGCAGGTGAGATAAGTAACATCTTGTCTCCTTTAAGTTGTAGGCAATATAGGCGAAAATAACAGATAACGCATTAATTCTCTAAGAAAATCACTCTAAATAGAAAAGTTTGGGGTTGTGGAAGGAATAAGAAATGCCTGGTACAAACTGTTTAACAGTACTTAGAGAAAGCGATGTTCACAGATAACGAACGAACGAACGAACTTTATTTTCAAAGGTTAAAGAATTGG
Source organism: Oreohelix idahoensis (assembly GCA_024509875.1). Taxonomy (NCBI): domain Eukaryota; kingdom Metazoa; phylum Mollusca; class Gastropoda; order Stylommatophora; family Oreohelicidae; genus Oreohelix; species Oreohelix idahoensis. The sequence continues at coordinate 24,679 of JAMPIV010013671.1, read as the reverse complement.
GCGCGCAGGCCCGTCTAACATTCTGCCCTTCCACTCTCATTAATCTTGCATACTATATCCTTTCATTCCCACATGATGCTTTAAGCATTAATTTAAAGGCATGCAACATTATAAAGTTACCGTAACAGCATTCATTTACAGTATGCAATCGTAATTAAAAAAATGAGTAGGTGTTGCTTACTTTTACATAGATGGCAGTTTTAAGTCCTACCTGTGTTAAAAGATTACGCACCATTCTTATGATAGGAATATTATTTGTGCGTATGATTTATCACGCACGTGTGTGCACTATGTAGTGTATGAGAGACTCATAGCGCACGGGTTTCTAAGATCGAGAGATGACGTCAGAGAGTGATGTTGAAGGGTCAAGACGGACCGTTCGTCCATAATATATTATTGTGTCCCTTATCAGTGGGAATTATTTCGATAATGGAGGACTGGTCTTCTTATCAGAAGCCCATGTCAATGTGATATACGTAAGTCTCGCATCCAGAGATTAATAAGATATATTATATATGAATTTAGTGATGTCTCCACTCTTGCTGGCATCTAGCTGGAATCCACACGTCTGGATTTCATGAATGGATCAGCTGAGCTGTTAGCTTCACTTATGAAACGTAGTGGTAATTCTACGAGCGAAAGTATGATAAAGATGGATCTTAAAAAAATGTATTATGAAGTGCCGACATCTTGATCTTGGCACGTATGGAGAGGTTAGCCAAGGATAGTATCTAACCTGTATTTATCTTGATGAAGAAATGTTTGAATCTGATGATTAATCAACTGTCTGAGAATTTTATTGAAAGAGTCAATTGAGTAGGACAGTATTTATGGATGCATGTTCGAGTATTATTAAAGATGTATATGATGCCCGATGCCCTTGCAGAAGGTCAACGGCCGATGCCTTTGAAACTATCATAAAGACAGATTAATTGTATGAACTTTAGTTTAGCAAGGAAGAATATTGATAATGGAACTGACTGGAAAGACGTATATTGCCATTAGGAACATTATGCCAGATTTGCATCATCCTATTTTATTATTGATCGTCCATGTACCAAACGTCTAGTCTGCTATTGAATACCATGTTCGTAACTGTGAATCGTGTATGTGAATAAATTCGTTGAACTTTATGACCCGCCTTGGCAGTATACTTCAGTTTGCAAAGTTCGGAATTGACATACTTGAAGTTTGATTTAGAATTCGCGTTATTAGCATGAACTGGCAATTTCACCCATCATCGTCAATACCTTCAAACGTAATAACATAAGAAATACGACTCCAACAGTAGGTTTTTTTTTTGAAACAAACAAGCTAGTAATTGGGGAAAAAAAAGTAATAATAAAATAAAATAAATAAAACAATAAATAAAAATAAATAAATTCTGTATACCGACACTCACTCATGCGGTCAATCCGTCTACAATTACGGGACTGTACTTGGCCTCTAAAAGATGTAGGGTTGTGAACATGTCTTAATAGCGGGCGGATGGAGGGATAGCGATGATATTATTGCGGTAATACATTGGTCAGAAGGATCTTTCATTGCATTGGGAAAAAATATGGAAATCTGAGGAGCTCAAGTCCACCGCGAAATTAAAACTCTTCAGCACAAATATCAAGTCGGTCCTATTGTACGGCTCTGAAACATGGGAAGAAATTAAGCGGCAACTAGGAGGAAACAAATGTTCATAAATATGTGCTGGCATATGATACAAGAACAGAAACTCTGCGACAAATTTTCCAACGTGAAACTGATGACAAAAACAAGGCAAATATCATGGGAATCAGAGATCAGAAACGCTGGCTGTAGATAGAATATGAAATGGTTCAATTGCATGAAAACATAACTACATAATTAGTCGTTTTTTGAATTATTAATTTCTCCACTCTGATCTTTTTCTTCTGATTTTCACCATAAGCTAAAACACATTTTTTAGAATATTGTCAAAATTTCCATGAAGTCATTGAATCGGGATAATCTAAGTTTTAACAAACACTTTCTTCCCTTTACTTTTCTAGCAACTCCACCACCACCAACAAGTAAGTATTGTACTCAATTTTCCAATACTAGACTTTTGAGTTTTGGTAGCAGTTGTGCTGTGTCATTGCTTGTACGTGTTTTATAGAGAATTTGTAAATATAGTATTTGTGAACATAGTTTGATTATTGTATTAATACATTTGGTTCAACATTACAGACAGTTTATAGCTGATCTCAACAAAAAGTAATTTCTTATGTCAGCTCTTAACAAAATATTTACATTTGTAAAGTCACTTTTGATTTTGACACGAGCCGCAGAATATTCCTGTTTGAACAAATTTACCAGATGTGACAAGATGACTTAAACACTAACAAGTTAATCAGCTTTGAAAAGTAAACAAGAACAAACACGTATATCAGATTTGACAAGCTTACGTAAGCACATACAAGTATATTAGATTTGACAAGTTGACTTACGCACGAACGTGTTTATCAGATTTGACAAGATGACTTAAGCGCAATTATGTATTTTAGATCTGACAAGGTGACGTAAGCACAAACATGTACATCAGATTTCACAAGTTTTCCTAAGCACAAACATGTATATCATATTCAACAAGTTGACTTATGAACAAACAAGTATATCAGATTTGATACGTTGACTTAAGCACAAACAAGTATATCAGATTTGACAAGCTGACTTAAGCACAAACACATATATCAGATTTTACAAGTTGACTTAAGCACAAACTAGTATATTAGATTTGACAAGTTAACTTAAGCACAAACAAATATATCACATTTGACAAGTTTACTTAAGCAGAAACAAATATATCAGATTTGACAAACTGACTCAAGCACAAACAAGTATATCAGAGTTGACAAGTTGACTTAAGCACAAACTAGAATATTAGATTTGACAAGTTAACTTAAGCACAAACAAATATATCACATTTGACAAGTTTACTTAAGCAGAAACAAATATATCAGATTTGACAAACTGACTCAAGCACAAACAAGTATATCAGATTTGACAAGTTGACTTAAGCACAAACTAGAATATTAGATTTGACAAGTTAACTTAAGCACAAACAAATATATCACATTTGACAAGTTTACTTAATCAGAAACAAATATATCAGAATTGACAAACTGACTTAAGCACAAACAAGTATATCAGATTTGACAAGTTGGCTCAAGCACAAACAAAAATATCAGATTTGACAAGTTGACTTAAGCATCGACAAGTGATCATCATCATCATCAATTCCTCTTTCTGCTCATCAGAGAGCATAGTACCGATTCTGCCTTTTGTTCCTTGTGAGGACAATCCTCACGAAGCGGTCAACAACATTAGAAGTGGTGGTTTATGTGACAATTTATTCTTTATGAAGAGGTTTCTGACCCGATACACAGCCTTTACATACATACACACATTTACATATGTTAAAATATACATACAAAAAAACTTACTACTTCTTAAAAAGGTGTTGTCGACTTGCACAGCTTGGTCGATAGCAATCACTGGATTGATATAAATCCAGTCATAGCAAGGTAAAACCCGTGGTTTGCCATCTGTTCATTGTGTTATTAATAATTTTGATCGATGCACTCCAGGCAAACCTGCGTTACCTTTTGACAGATGTACCGCCCCAGTCAAACTCCCCGCCTGACACTGTCTTCAGAGCGGATCGCGGCCGGCGACGAGCGCCGGTTGCCGCTTAATTCCAGAAGCGAGGGGCTTGCGCCCCGCTCTCCGCCTGACTGAATAAGTAAAGAAAGCAGCTCAGTTTCCCTAGCAAATGTCCAAGGGGTGAATGCTAAATGTTCATGTTGCGTGCGGGTTGTATACACGATGGATGCATCTTCTCATATGTCCATTCCTGCTATTCTTACATTTGATGATCAATTCCAGCAATATTAGAATTGTTGATTTATCAATTGCAGTGTCGTTCTCTAATAGGCGATCATTAATTGTCCTCAGTATCTCTCCCTTATCCATATCCAGTATCCATACGATATGATGTATCATTGTGGTACATTTGATTTACTACCGCTTTCTGGGGAGCCGCGCTAGCGTAGTGGTTACAACACCGCCCTGGCGACCGGGTGATACAGGATCAAACCCGGGCGACGGCATTTGAGGATTTTTCGTCGACCGGGATTTGGACTGGATTAACTCGAGACCTGGCGAGGACATTTGAAGAAGTGTCGTCGACCAGGGACTGGCGGCTCCTGAGCCGACCCAGCTGCAATGGGTACCTCCGAAATCGGCGAGTATTTCGCCTCGAGTATTAGCGGGCGTACGCAAAAAAAAAAAAAAACTACCGCTTTCTAAAACGTATCCCAATTTACTTTTTGTTTTAAATTTTGTTTTCAAATAAGAGTTACAGGAATTTCGTAAAACTCCATTTATGAATTAGTTGTGTTTTATGTTTTTTGTTCTACTACAATATTCTGCAGTCTAATCCATGTAGATGTATTTTTTTTGGTCTTATAACAATAACTTTATTCAATTGTCCCGGAGAGATAACACCAGAATGTCACAAATTCATATACTCCATCACGTCACATATTTATATACTCCACCACGTCATATATTTATATAATCCACCACGTCACACATTTAAATACTCTACTATGTTGAATATTCAAGTACTCCACTATGTTACATATGCATGTACTCCACTATGTTACGTATCCATTTTTTCCACTGTGTTACAAGTTCATATACTCCACTATGTTACATATGCATGTACTCAACTATGTTACATATCCATTTATTCCACTGTGTTACACATTCGTATACTCTACTATGACACATTTTCACATACTCCACAATATTTCATGGCCGGACATTAAAACACGTTACATATTAATATACTCCACTATGTCACATGTTGATATACACCACCACGTACCATAGTCCGACACTACACCACGTCACAAGTTCATATTTATTCATGCGTCTTTCTTAATTTTCTTTTATTTTTAGCCACCCCAAAACCAACAACAAGTAAGTTTAAACACACACAGAAAATGTTTGTACATATTTAGAACAGTTTCTCAACTGTCATGGAAGCAATGACCTGTAGTCAAATAATAACATCACGGCCGTAAAAAAAGTGCGATATGTTCAGTTATGGTCAATAATACTAAACGAAACCTGAAACAATTTATGGCAGCCTGCGGGGGCTTTCTGCATTCAGTGGGCTGAGAAACACTGTTTAGTGTAAGATGTGTGCTTCAATCCTTTGGTAAGCATTACATTAATAATGAGTCTATTGTACTATTGGATCCAATAAGAAAATATATATATATATACCAGCACAACATGTTTTCGTTGGTTCCTGCAATACTACCAAATCAGGCGACCTGACTAGACTTTGTGATTTGATTGTCAATCACTCAATACCCTTTAGCAATTTTAGCTTTTCTACATTTGTCATTTAATAGTATTCTCTTGCCTCATTTGATATTATCCGTGACATGTACTTCTCTCTGAGCTGTTATTTACTCCACTGTAAACTCTTGTTATTTAAGTGTAAATAGTAACAACTACTGCATGTGTTTTGCCTTTCTGTTTTTCATTTTCAACCACCCCAGAACCGACAACAAGTAAGTATGTTTCAATTTTGTAAAACACATTTATGACATCTGTGTTGATTTAAATCACGTGGTAATAATTATGTGCCTTATTTATTTGTGACGAAGTGTTTAGTAAGTTCATATTATTGTCTGTCTTTATCTATTTTACAATCTGCATAAATGAAGAATCTAATTGGTATTATCCGGATTTCCAAAATGTTCACTTTGCAGAGCTTGACAAATTATTTTAATATTAACTTTCTGAGCACGCATCCATTTACGAGATTCTGCAATGTCAAATATTCATATATTCCACCACATCACATATTCATATACATGTACTCCACTATGTCAAATATTCATACACTTTACAATATATCACATTGTTACGTGTTTTTTATATTGTTAATGTTAATATTTAATAACAGGATGGTTCCTGTGGCCAAGATCACGTCTAGGGTAGTAAACGTATAAGTCACCGCAACAAGCCAACATCACTCTGAATTATTTAAGCTACAATGAACGAAGTGGACAATATACATTTTAGCTAACAATTCACACTGCTCCAAATGGAATACAGATCAAGCCAATACACAAATGGCACATTATAGGCAGTCGTCGATACAACTTTAAACAGTCCATATATGTCTGGAACGCTGTCCTTTTCATTTACAACCATTATATATATATATATATATATATATATATATATATATATATATATATATATATATATATATATATATATATATATATATATATATATATATATATATATATATATATATATACTGAAGCACATTAAAAACGCACCACTATTATATATACTGATGCCGAGAAGCTGGGAAAAAAAGTGTGGGAATGGATTTTCCCCGTGTTTGTCATGGGGGAGAGAGCGACTGGCTGCTGGAATGGAAAGTGCATGATTCAACCCACGGGTGTGTGTACAGACTAAATGAAAACAATGAAAAATACACGTGCAACACGATTCCCAATAGCTATGACCATGAAAATGTGTACGTGTTGTGGCAGTATACTCGGTATAAAAAAGGCGTTGAGACAAAACACCAAGTACATGTGCTTGAAATGCAACGACTATCTGAAAACGACCGCCAACGAGCCATTGGTATGTTGGAGACCGGAATGAGCTCGCGGGCTATTGCCAGAGGGATGAATTGCCACCGCAGCATTATTTTACGTCTCAATGAACGTTACGGAACCACTGGCAGTGCCCGGGATAGACTTCGGAGTGGCCAACCACAAGTTGCTACCCCTTCGCAAGATCGTCTTATTGTGCTGAGTCACCTAAGGAATCGTTCTCTCCCGGCAAGTCAAACAGCAAGAGCAATAGTGGGTAGACGTGGGCAAGTCTCTCGAATGACAGTCATACGACGAATCAGAGATACAGGCCTTACTGCAAGACATAAGTTGGGCCAAACTTGACTCACAGACATCGTCAGCAGAGCCTGCAATGGGCAGAGCAACATGTTAGATGGACTAGACTGCAGTGGAATGCTGTCCTATTCACAGACGAGAGCAGATTCAACATATCCTTTGCTGATGGTAGTATGCGGATTTGGCGACGGTGTAGAGAGCACCTTGCAGATTGCTGTGTTCGTCAGCACAACCGATTTGGAGGTGGCAGTATTCACATTTGGGGAGGATTCAGTTTTCACCATCGCTTGCCTCTTCACGTCTTCCGTGGAAATGTTAATGCTGTGACATATCGAGATGAGATTCTGGATGCATTGGTTGCTCCTGCGTTCACAAATTACCCAGACTTGCAGCTTCTCCAGCAGGATAACGCACGTGCGCACACCGCATGCATTACGCAGCAATATCTACAGCAGCAGAACATTGTGACGATTGATTGGCCTGCCCTATCACCAGACATTTCCCCTATAGAACATCTGTGGGACGAGCTTGGATGCAGAGCCTACAGGCAAAGTTCTCCAGCTAATCTGCAACAGCTCGAAGCTGCTCTTACACGTGAATGGGAATTGATTCCTCGGAATTTCCTTCAGAGACTTGTGCGTTCCACGCGAAGCTGCTGCAAACTTGTTTGCAAGCACACAGTGGACATACCAGATACTGAGGATAGTGTGAATGAATTTTTTTTATTGATTGCATTTTTGGTTTTCTCCCTTGCCTGCACGGAATGCAATGAATTTCCTAACAATCAAATGTACAAATTAATGACCAGCATGGATTCATAGGAAAATGAATAAAGATTCCAAATATGTAAACATGTAAACACTTATATTTACATTTCACACTCTGTTCCTGGATTATACAAGTGGTGCGTTTTTAATGTGCTTCAGTATATATATATATATATATATATATATATATATATATATATATATATATATATATATATATATATATATATATATATATATATATATATATATATATATATATATATATATATATATATATATAGCCTACTATGTTACATATTCGTATACTCCATTACGTCATATATTCATATATTTCACCATGGCACTTGTTCATATACTCCACTATGTCACTATGTTCATGTAATCCACCAAATCACATATCTATATACTGCCCTACGTAACATTTTCATGTACTCCAATTCGTCAGTATTCATATACACCAGCACGTCACACATTCACATACCCCATAACGTCACATATTCATATAATCCACTGTGTCACATATTCATATACTCCACTATGCCACTTATTCATATACTAAACTACGTCACATATTCATACACTCCAACATGTCACATATTGATATACTCCTTCACGTCACATATTCATATAGTCCAAGAAGAGTGGGGAGGCCAAAAAAAAACTTGGAGAAGAACTGTGAAAGAGGAGGCCAAAAAAATTGGAATGACTTGGGCACAGCTGAAAAAGTCAGCCCAGAATTAGATATTGATGGAGAACAACTGTTTTACCCTATATTCCAAGGGAAACGGAAAGGAATGATGATGATGATGACTATGTCACATATAGATATACTCCACTATGTCATATAATCACACCTTCTACTACGCCACTTATTCGTATTCTCATACATGTCACATTGTCATGTACTCCAGCACGTTACATATTCATAAACTCCACTATGTCATAAAATCACATCGTCTACTATGCCACTTATTCGTATTCTCATACATGTCACATTGTCATGTACTCCACCACGTTACATATTCATATACTCCACTATGTCGCATTTTTATGTAATCAACCACGTCACAAAGACGGACACTACGCCACGTCAAATAATAACATACTCTACTATGCCACATACGCAAATACTCCACCACGTTACATATTCATATGCTCCACTGTGTCACATGTTCATATTCTCCACCATGTCACATATCCATAAACTCCATTTTGTCACAAATTCATATACTCCACCACGTTACACAGTCATATACACCACAACGCCAATGTTCATATACTCCACCGCGTCACATAGTCGGACTTAAAAAAACGTCACATATTCATACTTATTCATGAATGTTTCTTAATCGTCTTTTACTTTCAGCCACTCCAGAACCAACAACAAGTAAGTTTAAGCACACACAAATAAAAATGTATGTGAATGTTTAGAACAGTGTTTATCAAATTTCATGGAAGCAATGACCCGACATCACAGTCGTATCAAAAAAAAAAAAAAAAAAAGAGCGACATGTTCAATTCATGTCAATAACAATTAACGAAACGTAAAACCATTTATGACAGCCTGCAGAGGGTTTCTGTATTGAAAGCGCCGAGAAACACTGTTTCATGTCATATGTGTGCTTTAATGCTTCCGTAATACTTACATATTCGTTCCACTTCTACTGTGATTTGTTGTTGTTGTTTTCAAGAGGTGATGGGTGGAGAGCGGGCACTTAACAGCTGACCGTTATTGCCTCTTCTCGTTCCATCTTGGTCTACCCTGTTCAACCTGAAAATTGGTTATAATTTGCGTATTTAGTGTCATTTTACGAGTATTTACTAATTTTGTATTCAATTTAAATAACTATTGTCTTTTGCAGTTGCTGATTTTAATTTATATTAGTATCTGTCATTTTATTTTCTGTTTTGTATTGTTTATAGATAACTATTGTCCTTTACACTTGGTTTTGATTTGTATTAGTATCTGTTTTTTTTTTTAGTTGTTGTTTTTTTTAAACCTCGTTGTCTTTCATATTCCTATGAGTAGTTAATAATTTAATTTTTTTCTGTTGTTTTTTTTTTAAAATAATGATTTGTTAGTTCTTGTTGCTTAATTTCTATTTGGTTGAATGTCTTTTCTGAAGTACTAATCTTATATGCTTCCCTTTGTTTTATGTATATATTGTTGAAAAAGTGATTGGGCATCTCCTGGGGCATCTATACTTAAAACCTTATCACCTGTCATGTCGATATTGTGATTTCTATAGTAAGTTTTTAATTCAAGCATTTGTTGTTCGTACTTTTTACAGTGGATCCGGTAGTGGTCTATGTCATTATCTTCCTAACATTCTTGGCAGTGTGGTTCCTCTATCATAAAGTATGCTGCACCGAGACGGAGACACCACAGCTTTCTTGTTCGATGGTATCTTTAGTTCTTCTCTGACCTGGCACGTCCTTGTTGGTTCTTTCAGCAGTTTGAACGCGTGTCTGCCTTTTCTACTGTTTTTCCATGTTATCTTCCATTCCTCGTTTATAGTTAGCTTCACTTGGCTCTTGATCTCTGACCTTCCCAGTCCTGCTCTTATATTGTTTTCTTCTTCTACTGTGAGGTGTAGAGGTATATTTATATACTTCCTCACAAAATATTTTCATTGGCTCCTGCACCACAACCCAATGACATGACCTGACTAGACTTCGTGTTTTGGTTGTACACAAAGCAATTTCAGCTTTTCTACATTTGTCATTAATAATTTTCTCTTGCCACATTTGATATTATCTGTGATATGTACTTCTCTTTGAGCTATTATTTACTCCGCTGTAAACATTTCGTTATTTAAGTGTAAAAAGTAACAACTACTGCATGTATTTTACCTTTTACGTTTTGATTTTCAGCCACCCCTGAACCAACAACAAGTAAGTTTGTTTCAATTTTGTAACAAATATTCAAGACATTTATATCGATTTCAATCATGTGTTTTTTTATTTGTGACGATGTAAGTTCTTATTGTTGTCTGTCTTTATCTATTTTACAATCCTAACCCGTGCAGCACAAATGAAGATTCTCACTAGAATTATCCGGTTCATTCCATAATTTTTACATTGCAAATCTTGACTAACTATTTTAATATCAATTTTCTGAGCAAGCATTCATTTACGAGATTCTACAAAGCCACATATTCATATGTTCCACCACATCACATATTCATTTACTCTACTGTGTCAGCTATTCATATACTCCACTATACCACATATTCATATATTCCATCACGTTACATATTCACATACTCCACATGTCACATGTTCATGTAATCAGTACGTCACATTTTCACATACTTCACCACGTCACATATTTATATACTCCACTATGGCACATATTCATCTACTCTAATACATCATATACCTATATACCCCACCCCGTTACATTTTCATATACTCCACTATGTCACATAATCGTATACTTTAAAATGTCACATCTTCACAGTCTACATTATGTCACATAGTCATACACTCCATCACGTTATATATTTTTAAAGTCCAGTATGTAACATATTCATATACTCACTTATGTCACATGATCGTATGTTCCACTATGTCTGTAGTGGATTTGATGGTACTGTATGGTTCTGATATTACCTAGTGTGATGCATGAGGTCAGCTGTGAAGGCTCCTGAGATAAATGTAGCTGTGAATTTACAGAAGGCCCTTCTTGCTACCACTTACGACCTCACACATATCTTTTTTTACTAATGAATGTGGCTACGTTAAAAATCTAGGGTACTGAAATGTAAGGTGTTGTATTAGTATATACAAACACCCACACAGATATTTAATAAGTCTAATAATATTAATAAAATTTATAACACACTGAACTAACTCAAGCTGTTTAAAATTTTGATATTTAAATTATCTTTAAGTTTATTTGTTCTGAACCAAGGTTTTATTTTGGTCAGAACACATGAAAGGTTTTGAAATTATGAATGAAATGCATGAATATATGGCATAATAAATGAAAGGTGTGTACATATGAATTTTACAAGACTAGTTAATATTACTACTGTTTATATTTGTAATTTATCTGGGAGAACGATTAATGGATGTGCTGTTGGGGTGGCTTCATCACTCCCAGTCTATGACTATCAAACATTGTCCATTACTGAGGGGAGGAATACAAGTTTTATTTCCCACCATGGTATGTTCTATTTGATGGAAATATAGTTGGTGTGTTAGTTAGAAAATAAGTTGGTGAATGTCCAGCAGGCCAGACGCTCACGTATCTTGACTGAGTAGTTCTGGTGCTGGAATCTGGTGGCCCCACCTCTCCGTGCTTGTGGGCAATTTAAGGCTGCTCTGCCAAAATACTAGACTGCACGGGTCCACACTTGTATTTTTCAACACAGCATTTGACACCACTTTGGTGCCAAATAAAAAACTCACAGTTCTGAAATAAAAGTATTGGGTCATGTGTCAGAACTCTACCTCCTGAGCCACTTCTACACTCAACACTACACAACAACACCACATAGACGGGGTCAGATCTCTCTGACCATACAGCACATCTTACCAAGTTGGTTTCACATAGTATAAGTTCCCCAAGACTACATATTCTGAAATATGTTCATTAGCTTCCTGCCATTGAATAGGATAGGTGATATGTTCCACTGATCTCAACACTTGATCCGCCCTTCATAATCCTTGCTAGCGTTTATGTATTTTGTTTGTCTCTAGACCCTGAACTGGGGCTGGGGATCTAGAGCGAATCCTTACTTGTTGTAAGGGATAGATTTTGATATGGCAGTATCAAATCACTCGAAACATTAAACAATATTAAAATATACAAACCAACGGGCTGATCACCCGTTTGCCAGTCACTTCGATTACGGAAACAACAGCAAATGGATTGATTTGCCGTTGCCGTAAAGACGCCAATAGGCGTGATGGGAAACAATGGCAAAGAAAATCTATCTGCTGTTGCCCTAAGACGCCACTAGGCGTAATGGCCACTGACTGCTTTGACGGTCGGTGCCTAAGGACGGAAGAAGAAGAAGAGAAAATATACAAAGAAATACTTTCAGTGTTACCAGAATTATGAATAGAGAACACAGTTATATGCTAGCAAAACTCAGCTGAGCTGCTGGCTCTAGTATGGCGTCCCTCTAAATATTGCAATTAGCTTCTGGGAATTACACCACTGAAGAATTACTGTGTCTACTACTGGACAATTTATGATGAATGGCAAAAATGCGCGTCTGAGCGCCGATAATATGTTTATTTGTGGCCAATCACCGCCTTTCCCCCTTTTCAAATTTCAAACCTCCTACCAAAAGTCAATTCAGTCATACCTCAGTCAAGTATGTATTATTGTCTGTTGGTCCGTCTGTCTCTACTTGCGTTTTTTACAAAAACACACTTGTTTATACATGCATTTCCTACACGAATCTGCCTCTAGAGTTATTTATCAAACTAGCTAGGTTTAATATTCCTAACATTATTATTAAGAAAAAGTTACTTTTCAAGGTTAGTTGTTTTTTTTTTAAATATGTTCGAGCATCTTCTGTAATGCGTTTGACGCTGAGTTCAAATAAAAGGACTAAGTATCGCAAAAGCGTCCAAGAAATGACTGTTGCGTATAATAGCTAAGGTCCCTTTTGTCCATTTCTTTACCTCGTGTCAGCTTGGGGACGTGAATTTTTTTCCTTTCCCCACCAATTGCGTCTTTTTAGCCTTGCTAGTTTCAAGCACGTGTTCAGTCATATTTTTCTTTTTGATCTCCGTTCTCATCCCGTCTACAAGGGTAAACGTTTTGCCTTCACGTCTAACAAGTTAGTTTCCATTGCGGGTAGTGACCCGCGGCATGGGCGATCATGTCTTCTAGTAGCTTACGCATTATTTTTATCCCTACATTTTATCTTTGGAGATATTTTAACGTTGTATCACGGTTAATTTTATCACAATCTCCCCACTTGAAAACATGCCTACGGCAAGTTCCAAAACCAGTGATACACATAGATAAAATTACTCCTCACGCCTGCCACTACTCTAATTTTGATCACAGGGGTGCCGACTGAGGAAATCTGCACCGACATTCAATTTGCCTGGGATATATTGGATACTAAACTGATAAGGTTGAAGCAATAAAGACCACCTCAGCAATCTTGCGTTTTCATGCTTAGCCTAAGATAAGAATACGAGGGGCTGATGATCCGTCTGGACCACAAAAGTCCTACCATACAGATAGATTTGAAACTTCTTTATTGCCCAGATTAACGCTAAACATTCTTTTTCGCTTGTAGAATATCCTTGTTCCGCCTTATTCAATTTGCGGCTTGCATAAGCGACTGGGTTCAGTTCCCCATCAGGTGAAGATGATCTTTGCAACAAAGCCGCCCCGAGTCCTACATTACTTGCATCTGTTCTTACGACAAAGTCCTGTGTCAAATCAGGCAGTTTGAGAATAGGCTTGCTAGTGAGTTTTTCCGTTAAGTCTTGGAACGCTAATTCACTTTGCGCAGTCCAAATAATTTTATCTGGAAGTCCCTTGCGAGTCTGTAGTGAAATTGACCGAGATACAACGGTAAAATACTCCAAAGATAACATTTAAGGATAAAAAACATAATGCGTAAGCTGCTGATGTACATGATCGCCTAGACCGCGGGTCATCATCCTCTATAAATTTTGCCTTGCTAGACAGGAGGGGAACGGAGGATCAAAAAGGAAAAAATATGACTGGAAAGATTGCGTAGCAAGGCTAAGGAGACGCAATTGGGGGGGATGGAGGAAAGTAAAAAATTCACGTCCCCAAATTGACACGAGGTACGGAAATGGACGCTTTTGCGATACTAAGATTTTGATTTGAATTGAGCGGCAGAACGCGGATGGTAGGAAAATTACAAAAATTTAAAAAGTAAATTTTCTTAATATTAATGTTAGGAATATAAAAATTAGCTGGCCGGATGGCCTATTCTGAGCAGTGAACTAATATGATCTTAATTTTACAAACGGATAGATAATATTGAAGATAATGACAAAAGACAGTGTAGTTCACATCATCGCTAGACTATATTGAATCTAAAAGTGTCACAATTTGCACACAAAAACACGACCTTGGGAACAGGTGTTCAAAGTTACTTATTATGGAGGAGAGGGGTTTTGAGCGGTAGCTGTGTCTAAATATAACTTTTTACGACAAAATTTTAAGGGGAGAGAAAGGTTGCTTCAAAAATCAAGCACATTTTTTTAGAAACACAAGTAGAGACGGACAGACTAACAGATAACCATCCATACTTGACTGAAGCATGACTGAAATGACTTTAGTGTAGAAATTTGAAATTAAAAATAAACCTTGGCAGTGATTGGCCACAGACAATCATATCATTAGCGCTCAGAGCGCATTTGGGGTCATTCTTCAATAATTGTTCAGTGTTAGACACAGATTTTAAAGTGTGGTGTGTTCCCATATGAAAGACAGTGAATAAATTTAGGGACGCCATACTATAGCCAGCAGCTCAGCTGAGTTTTGCTAGCAATTCTGTGTTATGTATTCTTAATCTGAGCTGTGAGTTTTCTATCGACAACAAAGCAGAGTCTATCCGGTGGGTGACTTTACTCGAGTGTATCTGTGCAGTTCTTGTGACAGAGACCACCATTATTGTCCGCCAGCACGGAGAGGTGGGACCGCAAGTTTTCAGCACCAGAGCTACAAAAAGATGAGTGAGCCTCTGGTCTGCTGGACATTCACCAACTATTGGTAGTGACTAATATCCCCATAAAAATTCCCACCAGTTTCTGGACACGGTGTAGTCAATATAGACAGGTGTGATGAGACCACCCCAACAGCACAGACAATAAATATCCTCCTTAGTAGCTGACTACCAGAACATTTGAATAAAACTAACTATTCTAGTACTTAAATATGTACACTTTTGTATTTATTATGTAACATTCCATGCATAATTTTCATAAATTTTAAATCCTTCTTTTAAAACAAGTTCTGGTCAAAATAAAACTTGATCCAGAACAAATAAATGTAATATAATTATATCAAAAACTTTATACACGTGAGTTAGTTCAGTGTATTTTAACACTTGTTAATCTTATTAGTCTTCTTAAATGCCTGTGGGTGTATTTATAACTAACACACCACATTACACATCATTACCCTAGACACTTTACGTAGCCACATTCATTAAGAAAAAAAAAAAATTAAGTGTGAGGTCGTAGTGGTAGCAACAAAGGCCTTCTGACAATTCACAACTACATTTTATCTCAGGAGCCTTCACAGCTGGCCTCATACAAGTTACATGTAGTAATAACACCATCATACAATACCATCAACACCACTACATAAATTGGGGTCTTGTCCAGGGATAATTAGCCCAACAGTAAAATTAGGATCTCCTGGTGGGAGAAATAAAAGTAGGGAAATAAATTGTAAAATTTCCTTTAAAATTAAAAGTGTCCCTGCAGATAAAAGTTGGTGAATCTTCACAGCCAGTAATAATTAATTAGTTAACTGGTTAGTTAGAATTAGTTAGACTATAGTCATATAGTAATTAGAAGTACTTAGTGTATTTACTGGTTAGAGATTTATCTTGTATATTATTATATTGTCCAAAAAGTATGGCAGAGCTAGCAAGTTTAGATCAGCTGCTGTGCTCACTGCGAAGGAGATGGGGATGGATGGTCAAATTTTAATTCAATACGTAACGACTGAATGTGATAAATATATTGAACGGGAAGAAAGGAGATTAGAAAAAGAGGCTGAAAGAAAATTAGAGGCTGACAGGTTAGCTGAAGAAAAGAGATTACAAATTGAGGCTGATAGAGAAATTAAGAGGCTGCAGATTGAGGCAGAAGAAAAACGACAGCAAAGGGAGGCAGAAGATAAAAAGGCCAAAAGGGAGGCAGAAGATAAAAAGGCCGAAAGGGAGGCAGAAGATAAAAAGGCCGAAAGGGAGGCAGAAGAAAAAAAAGGTTGACTGCCGAAAGGGAGGCAGAAGATAGAAGGTTGCAGAGGGAGCACGAATTACGACTAAGGGAGCTGGAATTACAAGGCCCGGCCCCTGAAAATGGTGCCAGCCCTTTTGCCTCAGATGCTACGCCCAGTATGGGAGCCTCAAACTCAGCTATGGGGTTTCATTTAGACCATTTTGTTGAGAAAGACGATGACATAGAGGGGTACCTGGGACGTTTTGAGTTATTAGCTACTACATATGGGTTAGAGAGAGAGAGGTGGAGTTTAAAGCTATCACAGGGATTGAGGGGTGCTTCTTATGAAGTATTTGCCAAAATGAACAGAGAAGACCAAGACAATTATGACATGTTAAAGCAGGCTTTGTTATTAAGGTACGA
The DNA here is from genome assembly GCA_024509875.1 of Oreohelix idahoensis. NCBI lineage: Eukaryota > Metazoa > Mollusca > Gastropoda > Stylommatophora > Oreohelicidae > Oreohelix > Oreohelix idahoensis. The sequence continues at coordinate 7,614 of JAMPIV010013671.1, read as the reverse complement.
GAAGAATGGTGAATTTTATCGTAAGAGATTTAGAAATGCCAAACTGTTGTCTGGGGAGACATACCACCAATTCTCTGCCAGACTAGAAACCTATTTGGAGAAATGGACGGCTCTGGGGAAGACCCAAGATCTTAAAGAAATGATCATGATTGAGCAATTGAGAGAGTCCATGGCTCCAGACATGAGAAAATTTCTCATGGAACAAGGTGCAGAGAAGTTGGGGGAAATTTTAAATGTTGCTGAGAGGTATCAGGCAGCCCAGGCAGAGGTAAGTGGTGCTAAAAAGAAGCACATAGACAATTTTAAAGCTCCACAGCAATTTAATAAATTTGATAATAGAGAGCAGGGAAATAAAGGTAGGACAAATTTTGAGCGCCAAGAAATGACTATCGCGACAGAAACTCACAGTTCAATGACCAAAAGTTCAATGAAAGAAAACCGTTGAACCAAGGAAAAAGATGGTGCAAATGGTGCAAGAAGGATAACCATAACACCGAATTTTGTAGAAGGAAACCTTCAAACATTGCTGCAATGAAGTCGGGGACGCAAAGATTAAAGGTTAATCCTAAGGGACAACAGGAACCTTATCACCCCCCAGTTTGTGAGGATGTTATTTGTAATGGGGTCACCATAAGGTGCCTTTATGATACAGGTTTGGATTATGATTCAGTTGTGAAGTCTAGCCTAGTGGACCCAAGTCAGTATACCACAGAAACAGTGGAAATACAAGGGGCGACTAAGGACATACCACTCATGACACTTCCCATCGCAAGGATAACGGTGAAAACTCGCTATGTGGAAGGAGAAATCAGAGCAGCAGTGATAGATGAACCAATCTACCCTCTGATATTGGGGTGTAGATACGTCTTCTTGGGGAATCCCGAGAAACCTGTGATCATGGCGACAGTGCAGACCAGGTCACAGAAGAAGGAGGAAGAAGGTGAACCTATAAATGCTCATCCAGAGGAGATGAGGAAGGCGCAGGCTGAGGATAGGACACTCCAGCCATGTTTTAAAAAATTACCCAAATGCCACACACCTCCGAGCAAGGGGGAATATTTCATGAAGAACAAACTCTTATACAGGAAGGCCGGAACTGGAACAAATGGTCACAACCAGCTGGTTCTTCCCATTGCATATAGAGAGAAAGTGATGGAACTCGGACATGCAATCCCCTTCAGTGGTCACATGGGGATCAGCGCCACAGGACAGCGTATAGCTTGTCATTACTTCTGGCCAGGGATAACGGAGGATATAAAAAGATATGTCAAATCCTGCCCAGAATGTCAAAGGGTAGCTCCAAAGCACTGGACTGCCCCTGCAACTCTAGGGGAAATGCCCATAGTGGGAACACCTTTTGAGAGGGTTGCAGTGGATATTGTAGGACCTCTCACTCGGACCAAGAGGAGGAACAGTTACATCCTTACTCTGGTGGACACTTGTTCTATGTGGGGAGAGGCGGTAGCCCTGCCATCAATTGATTCAAAACATGTAGCAGAGGCACTACTTACAATATTTACCCGATTAGGATTCCCGCATCAAATCTTGACGGATAATGGTTCTCAGTTCAAGGGGAAACTAACGGAAGAAGTTTTTAAGCTATTTCAAGCCAGGCACTTTCATTGTAGTCCGTACCATCCACAAGGGAACGGCCAGGTAGAGAGGTTCAACGGGACTCTCATTTCTATCCTGAGAAAGCTGGCACACGAAAAACCGGATCTGTGGGATCAATTCCTGCCCGCCGCATTGTTTGCGTACCGGGAGGTACCACATAGTTCAACCGGGATGGCTCCCGCAACTCTGCTATTTGGGAGGCCAATAAAAGGGCCTTTAGAAGCTCTATTAAGGACCTGGACAGATGAGAAGGCGGAAGAGACTGTTACCTCATCGTATCAATACGTGAACGAACTGACCACTCGTTTGAAAGCTGGATGGAAACTGGCAAATGATAATTTGAAACAAGCCAGGAAGAAACATGCAGCATATTTTAATAGGAAGGCAAAGGACAGGGAACTGGCAGTCGGAGAGAAGGTGCTGCTTTTACTACCCGGAAGCCAGAATAAATTACAAATTGGTTGGCAAGGTCCATATACGGTTCTAGAGAAGGTGTCTAGAACAAACTATAAAATTGACAAAAAGGGGAAGGAAAAAGTTTATCATGTAAACCTGTTAAAGAAGTATCTGGACAGACCACTCCAGGAAAGCACCCCCTTATTGACCTTAGCTATTGCAACCCAGATGCAAAAGGAACCACTCACCTCACATGAATACCCATTACATCCTTGTGAAACCGCAGCACAGGTAAAAGTCAGTAAGCACCTGACTAAAAATCAGAGGGAGAGAGTTCAACAAGTTCTGGAGGAACATACAGATGTATTAACAGATAAACCAGGCCATACAAATTTGCTACAGTATGACATGAAACTGGTAGACTCAAACCCAATCTGTATGAGAGCCTATTCTATTCCGTTCGCGAAGGAGAAGGCATTAAAGGAAGAAATAGATTATTTATTGAAGGAGGGGATTATTTCGCACAGTGAATCATCTTTTAGTTCTAGTGTCGTTTTGTTGAGGAAACCGTCTGGGGAACACAGACTGTGCATAGATTACAGGAAACTGAATGCTGTCACAGAAGGACAAGTGGATCCATTACCAGACACAAAACAGTTATTTGCCAGACTGAACAAGGCAAAATACTTTTCAAAAGTGGATCTTAGTAAAGGCTATTACCAGATCCCAGTGAAGCCTGAAGTGAGACCTTATTTGGCTTTTAGCACGTCGGATGGACATTATGAATTCAATATGCTACCATTCGGACTGAAAAATGCTCCGAGTGTGTTTTCAAGGATGATGCGAAAATTGTTGGACCCCCTGAATAACCCATGTATCACAAATTTCATGGATGATATTCTCGTCGCCACCGAGACATTTGAAGAACACATTGAAGCTCTGGAGATGTTGTTTGATAGACTTCGGGAGGCGAACTTAACTGCTAGGCCAACAAAATGTTGTATTGGATGCAAAGAGTTGGAATTCTTGGGGCACACACTGTATATCAGGGTAATATGACCCCTGATCCTAAGAACTTGGAAAAACTGCAGAGAGCACCTAGGCCGCAAACCAAAAAGGACGTGCGATCATTCGTGTCGTTATGCGGATTTTATCAGAAATACATCAAAAATTTTAACGCCATTTGTGCTCCTCTGACTGATCTGACTCGCAAGGGACTTCCAGATAAAATTATTTGGACTGCACAATGTGAATTAGCGTTCCAAGAGTTAAAGGAAAAACTCACTAGCAAGCCTATTCTCAAACTGCCTGATTTGACACAGGACTTTGTCTTAAGAACCGATGCCAGTAATGTAGGACTTGGAGGGGCTTTGTTGCAAAGATCATCTTCACCTGATGGGGAACTGAAACCAGTCGCTTATGCAAGCCGCAAATTGAATAAGGCGGAACAAGGATACTCCACAAGCGAAAAAGAATGTTTAGCATTAATCTGGGCAATAAAGAAGTTTCAAATCTATCTGTATGGTAGGACTTTTGTGGTGGAGACGGATCATCAGCCTCTCGTGTTCTTGTCTCAGGCTAAGCATGAAAACGCAAGATTGCTGAGGTGGTCTTTATTGCTTCAACCATATCAGTTCAGTATCCAATATATCCCAGGCAAATTGAATGTCGGTGCAGATTTCCTCAGTCGGCACCCCTGTGATCAAAATTAGAGTAGTGGCAGACGTGAGGAGTAATTTTACCTATGTGTATCGCTGGTTTTGGAACTTGCCATAGGCATGTTTTCAAGTGGGGAGATGTGTAGTGAAATTGACCGAGATACAACGGTAAAATACTCCAAAGATAACATTTAAGGATAAAAAACATAATGCGTAAGCTGCTGATGTACATGATCGCCTAGACCGCGGGTCATCATCCTCTATAAATTTTGCCTTGCTAGACAGGAGGGGAACGGAGGATCAAAAAGGAAAAAAATATGACTGGAAAGATTGCGTAGCAAGGCTAAGGAGACGCAATTGGGGGGGATGGAGGAAAGTAAAAAATTCACGTCCCCCAAATTGACACGAGGTACGGAAATGGACGCTTTTGCGATACTAAGATTTTGATTTGAATTGAGCGGCAGAACGCGGATGGTAGGAAAATTACAAAAATTTAAAAAAGTAAATTTTCTTAATATTAATGTTAGGAATATAAAAATTAGCTGGCCGGATGGCCTATTCTGAGCAGTGAACTAATATGATCTTAATTTTACAAACGGATAGATAATATTGAAGATAATGACAAAAGACAGTGTAGTTCACATCATCGCTAGACTATATTGAATCTAAAAGTGTCACAATTTGCACACAAAAACACGACCTTGGGAACAGGTGTTCAAAGTTACTTATTATGGAGGAGAGGGGTTTTGAGCGGTAGCTGTGTCTAAATATAACTTTTTACGACAAAATTTTAAGGGGAGAGAAAGGTTGCTTCAAAAATCAAGCACATTTTTTTTAGAAACACAAGTAGAGACGGACAGACTAACAGATAACCATCCATACTTGACTGAAGCATGACTGAAATGACTTTAGTGTAGAAATTTGAAATTAAAAATAAACCTTGGCAGTGATTGGCCACAGACAATCATATCATTAGCGCTCAGAGCGCATTTGGGGTCATTCTTCAATAATTGTTCAGTGTTAGACACAGATTTTAAAGTGTGGTGTGTTCCCATATGAAAGACAGTGAATAAATTTAGGGACGCCATACTATAGCCAGCAGCTCAGCTGAGTTTTGCTAGCAATTCTGTGTTATGTATTCTTAATCTGAGCTGTGAGTTTCTACATCGTGCTAAAGCAGAGTCTATGAGGGTGATTTATTTTCTGTATATGTATTCTTTGACAGAGAACCAATATTGTCCGCCAGCACGTTCCGCAAGTTTTCCAGCAGTGATTTGATACTGCCATAGATCAAAATAATAGCCTTACCAACTAAGTTGGGATTTTGCTCTAGACCCCCCATAGTTAAGTCAGGGTCTAGTTCTGGACAGGGGTAGTAACAGTGTGGTTCTAACTACAGCAAGAGACATTATGCAAATAAATAAATCAAAGCCGTTGAAAACCAGTTTATTACCTATAAAGATCTTCTTTTAGGGGCCAAACAACTAAGGTGACATAATAAATATTTTTTCAGAATCCCCCGTCTTATATAGTCTGGGAGGATCTATCTGAGGTAAACCCACCATGGTAACTGTGCTGTTTGGTCAGAGAGATCTGACCTGTCTGTATGATGTGGTTGTTGTGTCAGTGTGGTGTCCAGACGTGGGTATAGAATAGATTTTGACACATAGCCCATACTTTGATTGCAGAGCTGTGAGTTTTCTATCGACACCAAAAGCAGAGTAGTTTTTTATCCGGTGGGTGACTTTTACTCGAGTGTATCTGTGCAGTTCATTGTATGACAGAGACCACCCATTATTGCCCGCCAGCACGGAGAGGGGTGGGACCAGCAAGTTTTTCCAGAGCACCAGATATACAAAAAGATGAGTGAGCCTCTGGTAATGTTAGCTTGCTGGACATTCACCTAACTAACTTGGTGGTAGTGGACTAATATCCCTCCATTAAAAAAAAATTCCCAACCAGTTTTCACGACAGTTTATGTCAAAAAATACACGGTTGGAGTCAATTTACCCCAAAAACAAAGAATTTTTTTTTTTTAGTTATAATTTAGTTTTTCCTTTTTTGGGTTGCAAAATTTTTTCTGGAACAAGACTTTTTTGTTTATTGTAATTATTAGAAGGTGTGATGAGACCACCCCACTCTTGTCTTCTTTTTTTTTAAACAGCACACACAGACAATAAAATATCCTCCCAAAGAGATGTTTTTGACTACCAGAACATTTGAATAAAACTAAACTATTCTAGTACTTAAATACCGTTACACTTTTGTATTTATTATGTAACATTCCATGCATAATTTTCATAAATTTTAAATCCTTCTTTTAAAACAAGTTCTGGTCAAAATAAAACTTGATCCAGAACAAATAAATGTAATATAATTATATCAAAAACTTTATACACGTGAGTTAGTTCAGTGTATTTTAACACTTGTTAATCTTATTAGTCTTCTTAAATGCCTGTGGGTGTATTTATAACTAACACACCACATTACACATCATTACCCTAGACACTTTACGTAGCCACATTCATTAAGAAAAAAAAAATTAAGTGTGAGGTCGTAGTGGTAGCAAGAAAGGCCTTCTGATAATTCTCAACCACATTTTATCTCAGGAGCCTTCACAGCTGGCCTCATACAAGTTACATGTAGTAATAACACCATCATACAATACCATCAACACCACTACAGAGTCAGATCAGTCAGAGGAGCACAAATAGAGTTAAAATCTTTGATGTATTTTTGATAAAATCCGCATAACGACACGAATGATCGCACGTCCTTTTTTGTTTGTGGTCTAGGTGCTCTCTGCAGTTTTTCCAAGTTCTTGGGATCAGTGGTCATGTTACCCTGATATACAGTGTGTCCCAAGAATTCCAACTCTTTGCATCCAATACAACATTTTGTTGGCCTAGCAGTTAAGTTCGCCTCCCTAAGCCTATTAAATAACATTTTTAGAGCGTCAATGTGTTCTTCAAATGTCTCTGTGGCGACGAGAATATCATCCATGAAATTCGTGATACATGGGTTGTTCAGGGGATCCAACAATTTGCGCATCATCCTTGAAAATACACTCGGAGCATTTTTCAGTCCGAATGGTAGCATGTTGAATTCATAATGTCCATCCGAAGTGCTAAAAGCCAAATAAGGTCTCACTTCAGGCTTCACTGGGATCTGGTAATAGCCTTTACTAAGATCCACCTTTGAAAAGTATTTTGCCTTGTTCACTCTGGCAAATAACTGTTTTGTGTCTGGTAATGGATCCACTTGTCCTTCTGTGACAGCATTCAGTTTCCTGTAATCTATGCACAGTCTGTGTTCCCAGAACGTTTTACTCAACACAACGACATACTACTAACTAAAAGATGATTCACTGTGTGAAATAATCCCCCTCCTTCAACGAATAATGTATTTCTTCTTTCAATGCCTTCTCCGTTGCGAACGGGATAGAATAGGTTCTCATAGAGATTGGGTTTGAGTCTACCAGTTTCATGTCATACTGTAGCAAATTTGTATGGCCTGGTTTATCTGTTAATACATCTGTATGTTCCTCCAGAACCTGTTGAACTCTCCCCTCTGGTTTTTAGTCAGGTGCTTACTGACTTTTACCTGTGCTGCTGTTTCACAAGGATGTAATGGGTATTCATGTGAGGTGAGTGGTTCTTTTTGCATTTGGGTTGCAATAGCCAAGGTCAATAAGAGGGTGCCTTTACTGGGAGTGGTCTGGTCCAGATACTTCTTTAACAGGTTTACATGGATAAACTTTTCTCCTTCCAAATTTTGGACAATTTTATAGTTTGTTCTAGACACCTTCTCTAGAACCGTATAGGGACCTTGCCATCCGATATGTAATTATCCTGGCTACCCGGGTGAAGAAAGCAGCACCTTCTCTCACACAGCTAGTTTCTCTGTCCTTTGCCTACCTATTAAAATATGCTGCCTGTTTCTTCCT
>JAMPIV010013670.1:0-27500 GCA_024509875.1 Oreohelix idahoensis | reverse complement strand
CTATCTATCTATCTATCTATCTATCTATCTATTTATCTATCTATCTATCTATCTATCTATCTATCTATCTATCTATCTATCTATCTATCTATCTATCTATCTATCTATCTATCTATCTATCTATCTATCTATCTATCTATCTATCTATCTATCTATCTATCTATCTATCTATCTATCTATCTATCTATCTATCTATCTATCTATCTATCTATCTATCTATCTATCTATCTATCTATCTATCTATCTATCAACAGACTGACCGATACGAGAGTAAATTTTTTTTTTTTTTTTTTTTTAAGTCCATTTCAAACATATTATAAAATATAAATACAATATTACAATAGCAAATATTGCTATCTATCAACAGACTGACCGATACGAGAATGAATTTTTTTTTTTTTTTTTTTTTAAGTCCATTTCACACATATTTTATAACATAACTACAAAATTCCAATAGCAAATATTGCCTCAATCTTGTAAAACAAACCTTACCGAAACCACAATCTTGTAAAACAATCCTTACCGACACCTCAATCTTGTAAAACCTACCTTTCTACTTACCTACCTACCTATCTATCTTTTTATCTATATATCTATCTATCTATCTTTTTATCTATATATCTATTTATCTATCTATCTATCTATCTATCTATCTATCTATCTATCTATCTATCTATCTATCTATCTATCTATCTATCTATCTATCTATCAACAGACTGACCGATACGAGAGTAAATTTTTTTTTTTTTTTTTTTTTAAGTCCATTTCAAACATATTATAAAATATAAATACAATATTACAATAGCAAATATTGCTATCTATCAACAGACTGACCGATACGAAAGAGAAACTGGGAGACATAAAGAAGAGAACAGGTGACATAAAGAAGATAACTAAAAAGGGAGGACATAGGAGACATAAAAGAAGAGAATGGTGACATAAAGAAGAAACAGGAGACATAAAGAAGATAACTGGGAGACCTACAATAAGAGAAACTGGTGGACATAAAGAAGAGGAACATGAAGAACGAAAGACACTAAAGAAGAGAATTGGAGACATAATGAAGAGAATTGGAGACATAAAGAAGAGAACTGTAGACATCAAGAAGAGAACTAGTAACACAAAGATTAGAACTGGTGAAAAAAGAAGAGAACTGGAGACATAAAGAAGAGAACTGGAGACATAAATAAGAGAACTGAAGACACAAAGAAGATAACTGGTCACATAAAGAAGAAAACTGGAGACATAAAGTAGAGAACTGGAGACATAAATAAGAGAACTGGAGACATAAAGAAGAGAACTGGAGACATAAAGAAGAGAACTGGAAACATAAAGAAGAAGACATAAAGAAGAGAACTGGAGACATAAAGAAGGGAACTGGAGACATAAAGAAGAGACGTAGAAACATAAAGAACATAACTGGAGGCATAAAGAAGAGAATTGAAGACATAAAGAAGAGAACTAAAGACATAAATAAGAGAACTGAGGACACAAAGAAGAGAACTGAAGACATAAAGAAGAGAACTGGAGACATAAAGAAAAGAACTGGTGACTTGAAGAAGAGAACTGGAGACATAAAGTAGAGAACTGAAGACATAAATAAGAGAACTCAAGACATAAAGAAGAGAACTGGAGACATAAAGAAGAGAACTGGAAACATAAAGAAGAAGACATAAAGAAGAGAACTGGAGACATAAAGAAGAGAACTGGAGACATAAAGAAGAGAAGTGGAGACATAAAGAAGAAAATTGGAGACATAAATAAGAGAACTGGAGACATCAAGAAGAGAACTAGTGACACAAAGAAGAGAACTGGTAAAAAAAAGAAGAGAACTGGAGACATAAAGAAGAGAACTGGACACATAAAAAAGAGAACTGGAGACATAAAGTAGAGAACTGAAGACATAAATAAGAGAACTCAAGACATAAAGAAGAGAACTGGAGACATAAAGAAGAGAACTGGAAACATAAAGAAGAAGACATAAAGAAGAGAACTGGAGACATAAAGAAGAGAACTGGAGACATAAAGAAGAGAAGTGGAAACATAAAGAACATAACTGGAGGCACAAACAAGAGAATTGAAGACATAAAGAAGAGAACTAAAGACATAAATAAGAGAACTGAGGACACAAAGAAGAGAACTGAAGACATAAAGAAGAGAACTGAAGACATAAAGAAGAGAACTGGAGACATAAAGAAGAGAACTGGTGACTTGAAGAAGAGAACTGGCGACATAAAGAAGAGAACTGAAGACAAAAAGAAGAGAACTGGAGACATAAAGAAGAGAACTGGTGATATAAAGAAGAGAACTGGAGACACAAAGAAGATAACTGGAGACATAAAGAAAAGATCTGAAGACATAAAGAAGAGAACTGAAGACATAAAGAAGAGAACTGAAGACATAAAAAAGAGAACTGAAAACATAAAAAAGAGAATTGAAGACATAAAAAAGAGAACTGGAGGCATAAAGAAGAGAACTGAAGACAAAAAGAAGATAACTGAAGACATAAATGAGAGAACTGGTGACACAAAGAAGACAACTGAAGACATAAAGAAGAGAACTGGAGATATAAGAAGAGAACAATTCCGGTCCCTAACTAACCTTACGGCTTTTAGTTCGGTCGGTTTTTATGGCGTAGTTTTCGGACAATTCCGGTCCCTAACTAACCTTACGGCTTTTAGTTCGGTCGGTTTTTATGGCGTAGTTTTCGGACAATTCCGGTCCCTAACTAACCTTACGGCTTTTAGTTCGGTCGGTTTTTATGGCGTAGTTTTCGGACAATTCCGGTCCCTAACTAACCTTACGGCTTTTAGTTTGGTCAGCTTTTATGGCGTAGTTTTCGGACAATTCCGGTTCCTAACTAACCTTACGGCTTTTAGTTCGGTCGGTTTTTATGGCGTAGTTTTCGGACAATTCCGGTCCCTAACTAACCTTACGGCTTTTAGTTCGGTCGGTTTTTATGGCGTAGTTTTCGGACAATTCCGGTCCCTAACTAACCTTACAGCTTTTAGTTTGGTCGGTTTTTATGGCGAGAACTGGAGTTTTCGGAACTGGAAAATAAAGAAGAGAACTGGAGGACATAAAGAAGATAACTGGTCACTAAAGAAAAGAACTAGTTTGGACATAAAGAAGTCCCCAACTGAAGACATAAAGATTTTAGAACGTAGAGACATAAAAAAGAGAAACTGAAGACATAAAGAGAGAACTGAAGACACAAAAGAAGAAGAACTGAAGGACATTTAAGAAGAGAATTGAAGACATAAAAAAGAGAACTGGAGGCATAAAGAAGAGAACTGAAGGCAAAAAGTTCGATAACTGAAGACATAAATGAAGAGAACTGAGGACAATAAAGAAGAGAACTGGTGACACAAAGAAGGCAACTGAAGACATAAAGGAGTCCTTTAATTCTAATGGATTAATTTTCGGAACAATTTCCGGTCCCTAACTAACCTTACGGCTTTTAGTTCGGTCGGTTTTTATGGCGTAGTTTTCGGACAATTCCGGTCCCTAACTAACCTTACGGCTTTTAGTTCGGTCGGTTTTTATGGCGTAGTTTTCGGACAATTCCGGTCCCTAACTAACCTTACGGCTTTTAGTTCGGTCGGTTTTTATGGCGTAGTTTTCGGACAATTCCGGTCCCTAACTAACCTTACGGCTTTTAGTTTGGTCAGCTTTTATGGCGTAGTTTTCGGACAATTCCGGTTCCTAACTAACCTTACGGCTTTTAGTTCGGTCGGTTTTTATGGCGTAGTTTTCGGCCAATTCCGGTCCCTAACTAACCTTACGGCTTTTAGTTCGGTCGGTTTTTATGGCGTAGTTTTCGGACAATTCCGGTCCCTAACTAACCTTACAGCTTTTAGTTTGGTCGGTTTTTATGGCGAGAACTGGAGAGAACTGGAGAAATAAAGAAGAGAACTGGAGACATAAAGAAGATAACTGGACACATAAAGAAAAGAACTGAAGACATAAAGAAGAGAACTGAAGACATAAAGATGAGAACTAGAGACATAAAAAAGAGAACTGAAGACATAAAGAAGAGAACTGAAGACACAAAGAAGAGAACTGAAGACATAAAGAAGAGAACTGAAGACAGAAAGAAGAGAACTGGAGACATAAAGTAGAGAACTAGTGACTTAAAGAAGAGAACTGGAGAAATAAAGAAGAGAACTGAAGACATAAAGAAGAGAACTGGAGAAATAAAGATGAGAACTGAAGACAAAAAGAAGAGAACTGAAGACATAAAGAAGAGAGCTGGAGACATAAAAAAACTGGAGACGTAAAGTAGAGAACTGAAGACATAAATAAGAGAACTCAAGACATAAAGAAGAGAACTGGAGACATAAAGAAGAGAACTGGAAACATAAAGAAGAAGACATAAAGAAGAGAACTGGAGACATAAAGAAGAGAACTGGAGACATAAAGAAGAGAAGTGGAAACATAAAGAACATAACTGGAGGCATAAACAAGAGAATTGAAGACATAAAGAAGAGAACTAAAGACATAAATAAGAGAACTGAGGACACAAAGAAGAGAACTGAAGACATAAAGAAGAGAACTGAAGACATAAAGAAGAGAACTGGAGACATAAAGAAGAGAACTGGTGACTTGAAGAAGAGAACTGGCGACATAAAGAAGAGAACTGAAGACATAAAGAAGAGAACTGGAGACATAAAGAAGAGAACTGGTGATATAAAGAAGAGAACTGGAGACATAAAGAAGATAACTGGAGACATAAAGAAAAGAACTGAAGACATAAAGAAGAGAACTGAAGACATAAAGAAGAGAACTGAAGACATAAAAAAGAGAACTGAAGACATAAAAAAAGAGAATTGAAGACATAAATGAGAGAACTGAGGACATAAAGAAGAGAACTGGTGACACAAAGAAGACAACTGAAGACATAAAGAAGAGAACTGGAGATATAAAAAGAGAACAATTCCGGTCCCTAACTAACCTTACGGCTTTTAGTTCGGTCGGTTTTTATGGCGTAGTTTTCGGACAATTCCGGTCCCTAACTAACCTTACAGCTTTTAGTTTGGTCGGTTTTTATGTCGAGAACTGGAGAGAACTGGAGAAATAAAGAAGAGAACTGGAGACATAAAGAAGATAACTGGACACATAAAGAAAAGAACTGAAGACATAAAGAAGAGAACTGAAGACATAAAGATGAGAACTAGAGACATAAAAAAGAGAACTGAAGACATAAAGAAGAGAACTGAAGACACAAAGAAGAGAACTGAAGACATAAAGAAGAGAATTGAAGACATAAAAAAGAGAACTGGAGGCATAAAGAAGAGAACTGAAGACAAAAAGAAGATAACTGAAGACATAAATGAGAGAACTGAGGACATAAAGAAGAGAACTGGTGACACAAAGAAGACAACTGAAGACATAAAGAAGAAAACTGGAGATATAAGAAGAGAACAATTCCGGTCCCTAACTAACCTTACGGCTTTTAGTTCGGTCGGTTTTTATGGCGTAGTTTTCGGACAATTCCGGTCCCTAACTAACCTTACGGCTTTTAGTTCGGTCGGTTTTTATGGCGTAGTTTTCGGACAATTCCGGTCCCTAACTAACCTTACGGCTTTTAGTTCGGTCGGTTTTTATGGCGTAGGTTTCGGACAATTCCGGTCCCTAACTAACCTTACGGCTTTTAGTTTGGTCAGCTTTTATGGCGTAGAAAGAAGACATAAATAAGAGAACTCAAGACATAAAGAAGAGAACTGGAGACATAAAGAAGAGAACTGGAAACATAAAGAAGAAGACATAAAGAAGAGAACTGGAGACATAAAGAAGAGAACTGGAGACATAAAGAAGAGAAGTGGAAACATAAAGAACATAACTGGAGGCATAAACAAGAGAATTGAAGACATAAAGAAGAGAACTAAAGACATAAATAAGAGAACTGAGGACACAAAGAAGAGAACTGAAGACATAAAGAAGAGAACTGAAGACATAAAGAAGAGAACTGGAGACATAAAGAAGAGAACTGGTGACTTGAAGAAGAGAACTGGCGACATAAAGAAGAGAACTGAAGACATAAAGAAGAGAACTGGAGACATAAAGAAGAGAACTGGTGATATAAAGAAGAGAACTGGAGACATAAAGAAGATAACTGGAGACATAAAGAAAAGAACTGAAGACATAAAGAAGAGAACTGAAGACATAAAGAAGAGAACTGAAGACATAAAAAAGAGAACTGAAGATATAAAAAAGAGAATTGAAGACATAAAAAAGAGAACTGAGGACATAAAGAAGAGAACTGGTGACACAAAGAAGACAACTGAAGACATAAAGAAGAGAACTGGAGATATAAGAAGAGAACAATTCCGGTCCCTAACTAACCTTACGGCTTTTAGTTCGGTCGGTTTTTATGGCGTAGTTTTCGGACAATTCCGGTCCCTAACTAACCTTACGGCTTTTAGTTCGGTCGGTTTTTATGGCGAGAACTGGAGAGAACTGGAGAAATAAAGAAGAGAACTGGAGACATAAAGAAGATAACTGGACACATAAAGAAAAGAACTGAAGACATAAAGAAGAGAACTGAAGACATAAAGATGAGAACTAGAGACATAAAAAAGAGAACTGAAGACATAAAGAAGAGAACTGAAGACACAAAGAAGAGAACTGAAGACATAAAGAAGAGAACTGAAGACAGAAAGAAGAGAACTGGAGACATAAAGTAGAGAACTAGTGACTTAAAGAAGAGAACTGGAGAAATAAAGAAGAGAACTGAAGACATAAAGAAGAGAACTGGAGAAATAAAGATGAGAACTGAAGACAAAAAGAAGAGAACTGAAGACATAAAGAAGAGAGCTGGAGACATAAAAAAACTGGAGACGTAAAGAAGAGAACTGGAGACATAAAGAAGAGAACTGAAGACAAAAAGAAGAGAACTGAAGATACGATGAAGAGAACTGTATGAATAAAAAAGAGAACTGGAGACATAAAGAAGAGAACTGGAGACATAAAGAAGATAACAAGAGATATAAAAAAGAGAACAGGAGACATAAAGAAGAGAACTGGTGACATAAAGAAGAGAACAGGAGACATAAAGAAGATAACTCGGGAGACATAAATAAGAGAACTGGTGACATAAAGAAAAGAACTGGAGACATAAAGAAGAGAACTGAAGACATAAAGAAGAGAATTGGAGACATAAAGAAGAGAATTGGAGACATAAAGAAGAGAACTGGAGACATCAAGAAGAGAACTAGTAACACAAAGATTAGAACTGGTGAAAAAAGAAGAGAACTGGAGACATAAAGAAGAGAACTGGAGACATAAATAAGAGAACTGAAGACACAAAGAAGATAACTGGTCACATAAAGAAGAAAACTGGAGACATAAAGTAGAGAACTGGAGACATAAATAAGAGAACTGAAGACATAAAAAAGAGAACTCAAGACATAAAGAAGAGAACTGGAGACATAAAGAAGAGAACTGGTGACTTGAAGAAGAGAACTGGCGACATAAAGAAGAGAACTGAAGACATAAAGAAGAGAACTGGAGACATAAAGAAGAGAACTGGTGATATAAAGAAGAGAACTGGAGACATAAAGAAGATAACTGGAGACATAAAGAAAAGAACTGAAGACATAAAGAAGAGAACTGAAGACATAAAGAAGAGAACTGAAGACATAAAAAAGAGAACTGAAGATATAAAAAAGAGAATTGAAGACATAAAAAAGAGAACTGGAGGCATAAAGAAGAGAACTGAAGACAAAAAGAAGATAACTGAAGACATAAATGAGAGAACTGAGGACATAAAGAAGAGAACTGGTGACACAAAGTACACCAGAACACTCCTAGGCGGGAAGACAGGCGTCTATCATCATCAGTTGACAAGATCCCTATGGTGTTGCCTGCCCCACTGTAGTGTATGGAATGTCAACTTGACCTACGCAGTGTTGTGTAGACATGGATGGAGTGTATAATGTGCGAATGATGATAAGGGTTCGTGTTGTTGACAAATGTTCTCTTCTCACACTCATGTATGACCGGAAGTCATCGACACCAACGACTGTGTACCTTTTCTAAAGTTTAATTGGACGTACACACTCGACAGCACAGATAGTGACAAATCACAGGTTGCCATAATACATCATAGTACAGTGGACAAATGGTCTTGCAATGTTACATGGGCACTCATGTAGAATAATGGTATAATGGACTGTCAATAGCCAAGCACTCAGTATCGCCCATACATATATCATCTGACGTCACTGACTGAGCACGTCAGCTTGTAAACAATATTTCAGATGACTTCTAAACCTAATCTCGTTTAGCAACGATTCTTCAACATAATGTTCAGCACATATTTTTCCATATAATAATATTGAACCGCTAACAATGGGTTCTCATGTGTAGCAGTGATCTCTGGACTGATCAAGCGATAATACGGGCATCCCTTTTCTCTTCTTGAAAGTCCTACATGTTTTGGTTCCAAGATGGCTCCACTCGTGAACTGTCACTCACGTTTGAATACAGATAATGAATCTGTTCTAAAGTTAGTCATTCATACAACATTTCGTTGCTCTGTAGATTTGGTCATGAACAATAGACTGCATTCTACAGAATATAGTGCTGCTAGGAATCGAAGTCGTTTTTCATCGAGTCAAATATATTCTCTTAAACATTCAAATCGTAATTATCGACAATGGTGGCTTCGATCGAGAGTTCATAAGAGTATCTTTGATTACCTTGGTAGAGGGAATATGAAACTGCCATTCCTTGGCAAGATGAATAAACACTGGGGTAAAGCATACACGATAGGTCTAGACGACTATCACTTTCCCCAAAACCACTGAGATCACTTTTTCAAGGCATCAAGCCGACATAGCAAAACACACACAGTCCCTATCAGGACGAAGCCAAATCACACCACACTCAAGCGACACATCCGCCGAATAGCCTTTGACCTCTCTAGAGACAACAGAACATATAGTTCGACTTAGATATGTAAAGATATACAGATATAAGACAGACTTGTCCTACTCAGACAAACAATACACATAAATTCAGGCCATAGATATTCTGAAGCAAGAACAATCTATTATTACCCAAACAACGAATAAATCGCAGTAAAATGTATTTATCCGCGGAGTTCAAGGGAAGTAACTCAATAATGACTTTCCCTTAAGCACTAAAAAATTACCTATGTATAATATTGTAAGATATCAAAGACTGCACGTAACAGTCTTACCACACCTCCCGGGAAAAAAAAAAAAAATGGAACATTTTTTTTTTTTTTTTTGAAATACATCTAGGAGCAACGTACAATAGGCTCACAACGCATGAATAATGCGCAGATGAAAATATCAGGAATACCTATAACGCCTAATATGAGGCTAAGTCGACTTATGGAGCGACTGGTGAGAATGTGTCTCATAAACTGAGAGAAATTATTTCTCTACAAGTATATTTTTCCAGGAAGGTGTCATCAAAGTATAATACAATTCTGGCAATTACACAATGCCTAAAAAATTCATATCATCACTACGTATTAGATATCTTAAATTTATGATTTATGAAGTAAAAAATCATCAAAGCACAGCGGTGAATAAACATACATGAACCGCTATGTAGTGATACAATCATTATATTATTAAATTACAAATGTGTATCTATCATGATATAGAAAAGGAACTACTATAGAACTAGACATATCAAGAAGTCTAAGCCCTAATAGTTATGTGGAATCATGTGGGCATCTTGACAGAATGTCTGCCATCACATTATCTGATCCCCGAATAGCTCGCACAGAGAAATGAAAAGGTTGAAGAGCAATTGCATATCGAGTAGACCTCGAGCTCTTCAAATTCTTACTCTGTATAGCAGTAAGAGCTTTTTGGTCTGTTTCTACTATGAAATGTGCGCCTAGAAGGAATCTCTGTAGTTTGAGGATCGACCAAACCATAGCTAATAGCTCACGGTCTAAAACCGAATAATTCCTTTCTGCCGCATTAAGTTTTCTGGAAATATACATTACAGGATGCAGAGTTCCAGAGTACTCTTGCATTAGTGCCGCTCCAATCCCAGTGGATGAAGCGTCACTACGAAGAACGAATGTCTTATCTTTAGTGGGTAGCACTAAAATAGGTGGTGTTGAAAACAGTGTTTTAATCTTATCCAGAGAGCATTGGCATTCCTGAGACCAGTGGACCACATTAGGCGAACCTTTCTTTAGAAGTGTTGAGAGAGGTGCCATGATAGAGGATAGATTCTGAATGAATCTGCCATAAAATTGAATAAGACCTAACAGACTTCTCACCTGTTTTTTAGTCTTAGGGATTGAGATGTTAAGTATCTTACTAGTATTATGGTCCTCTGTCTTTAGGAAACCATGACCAACTCGGTGGCCTAGGAAAGAAATTTCGCTAAAACCAATATAGGCTTTAGAGGGTTTCGCTGTCAGGTTGTGCTCACGCAAAGTAGACAGCAATTCATCTAACCCTGAATAGTGATCTTCCCAAGTATCGCTGAAAAGACAGATGTCGTCTAGATATGCAATGACATCTGACCGATAAGATAGGATTCGGCGCATCATGCGTACGAACGTAGCTGGTGCGTTCATAAGACCGAAAGGCATAAAATTCCATTGGAACAAACCTCTAGGTGTTGAAAAAGCCGTGAGAGGTTTGGCGCGTTCAGATAAAGGAACTTGCCAATATCCCTTAGACAAATCAAGTTTAGTGAAAAAATGAGATTTGGAGAGTCGAGTAAGTAGCTCTTCCAGTAAAGGCATAGGTTCGGCATCGAACTTCGTTACTTGATTCAATTTTCGATAGTCAACGCAAAGACGTATGTTATTGTCTTTTTTACGCACAATAACCATCGGCGAAGAATACGCAGAGGTGGATGGTTCGATTATTTTCAAATCTATCATCACATCCAACTCTTTCTCGACCTGTGCTTGGAAATGTATAGGTATAGGATAAGGTCTAACCCTAATAGGAGTATGGTCAGTTAGCACAATGTCATGTTGAATGACATTAGTTTGTCCAGGGATGTCAGTGAGTACATCCTGAAATGTTTGCAACATAGTTGAAACTTGTCGCTGTTCTCCTAGAGACAAATCAGGAGAGACAGTAACGTTCTTCCATGATTCACTGGAATGAAGTGGGATCATTGGAAGAGGAAGATTTACATCTGAAAAACTTGTTTCCTCATCCTGTATCACGGACAGTGATGAGTAATGACCATGTGGTACTGGAGAATTGTCCGTTGCTTGGAAAATGGGTTGCAAATAATCCGGACGTTCATGGAATTCAGTAAGCATATTGATGTGGAAGGTTTTATGCTTCCCATCAATATCGACAATATAGTCGACATCGGAAATTTTCGATATTATATCGTACGGACCTTTCCAAGAAATAAGTAATCTGTTTTCCCTACAAGGTAGTAATACAAATGCTTTGTCACCAGGACAAAGTTGTCGTAAGCATCTCTTCTTATTGGCAAATTGCCTTGCCTTCTGTTTCGCAAATTCAGAAGAAGAAGTTGCTAATTTGCATGCTTCGATAATCTTTTGTCTCAACGCGATGACATATTCGTAGGATGACTTTGTGTCATCGTCAATATTGTCAGATGTTATGAGATCGTGAAGCAACGACATAGGGCCACGCGGACGCGCGCCAAAGACGAGTTCAAAGGGAGAAAATCCCGTATGTTCATTGGGTACCTCTCTGTAAGCGAAGAGGGCCGCAGGTAAAACTCTGTCCCAGTCTTGAGGATGATCCTCAGTTATCTTCCCCAGTAAGTTTTTAAGTGTTCTATTAAGGCGTTCGACCATACCATTAGACATTGGATGGTAGATACTACTTAAAGATCTATCTATCTGCAGGGTAGACATTACTTGAGACATGGTATCTGATATTAGTTGGGTGCCATGGTCTGACAATATCTCTCCGGGGAACCCCAGACGAGAAAATATAAGCCAAAGAGCATCTGCAATATCAGCAGTAGTAATGCTCTTCAGAGGAATAGCCTCTGGCCAACGTGTGCACATATCAACACACGTCAAGATAAACTGATGTCCTCTGGCAGACTTGATCTTAAATGGACCAATAATGTCTATGGCCATTTTTTGAAACGGCCGAATAGGAATGTCCGCCGCCTGAATGGGTGCAGCATGCCGTGGACCTTTGGATTTAACTTCCTGACATACTTTACAAGATCGACAATAAATCCGTATGTCCTTGTTTACCAATGGCCAAAAGAAAGCCGCAAGGACTCTTGACTTAGTACGGGAAAAAACCCATGTGTCCAGCACACTGAGAGTCGTGAGCGTGCTGCAAAATTTTAACTCTCAAATTCTTGGGAACCAGGATTTGAGAATGACTTGACGTAATGGAGTCTTGAACCATACGTACAAGTACGCCATTCTTCTTTGTAATCCACGATTTACGACTTGTGTCCTTATTCGGATCACCTTTAGTTGCAAGAATGAAGAATTTCTTCAGAGTGGGATCATCTTCTTGCTGTTTTATAAACGAGTCACGAGAAATTACCAAGGGATTATCTTGGTTATGCACTTCATTATCTTCAGTAGATGAAGTTTGAGGCACATTAAGAGCCTGAGCTCTAGTGACTACAGCGTTAGCAATCTGCATGTTTTGCCTTTCCCACGTGGAAATTTGTTGCGGAGTGCATTCCTTGACTCCATGAATGCGACCGATGATGAGGTCAGCGATCGGATTCGGAAGAAGACATGCGTGTACATCTCCTGTAAAGAAAGGAGTAGCAATCCTAATGATAGCGGTAGAGTATTTCTCTAATGTGCCGCCAAATGTTACACATTTGACTACTTGTCCAGTGGCACGGGAAGGATCTACGAGTGACTGCCTAACACCAATTGTGGTGCATCCAGAATCAAATAGCACAGAGACTGGATTGTTATTCACTAAACCCTTATGTAAGACAAGAGACCCTCTTCCATCATGCGCGACTGATGCTGGAAGAGCAGGAAGAGGATGGCCACAGCTTAAAGTAGTCACTGTGGTTGGCTCAAATAACGTTTTGCATTGGGGGCACTGAGATGCTCTCCCAAAATCAAAAGCGGCACATGCCATATTACTAGCATCATTATTATCTTTACTCTGTTTATAGGCTTCATGGGACTCTTGTTGTGCAGAGTTTGCCTGAAAATGTGGTTTATGTCTTTTGTATTGAGATCTACCTCGGTTATTATCACCTCTGTAGTTATTGTTACCTCTATTGTAACCCCTATTTGGGTTTGAGTCATAGTACCCTTGGTTACCATTATCATATTCATTATAATGAGTATCTCTGTAATTATGATCTTGTTGACTCCAAGACGGATAACCCTGATAGTTTCTATAATTACTTCCTCTACGGAAATTCCTATAATTATGACCACCCCTGTGTCGAGAGCTATCAGGTCGTCTCCAGTTCTTTGAAGAAGAACCCTGAAATGATTGGTTACCTTGGTTTTGATAACTATTATGGTTACCTTTTTTATCAAATCTGTTTTGAGGTCCCTGAAATCTGTGTGAATAATTGGGATTGTATGGTGTTGCTGAAGCAACTGGCATACTCTCCTTAATCTTAGTGTTGCCAAAAGTCACGTCGGGGTGTGCAGTGACATATTGGGAACAATATTCTTCCATTTCTTTTAGAGATTTAGGTTTACGCTCATGTATAAATTCAAGGAAAGGTTTGTTCACACATGACATAATCTTATCTCTGAGCAACAAATCCATAAGTCCTTCATACGTTTTTTCTGTTTTGGAAAGCTCAATCCAACGATCAACTGTGAGACGTGCCTTTGCAGTGAATTCTGAGAATTCTACCCCCGTCTCAGGTACCATCGTCTTAAATAAAAGGCGATAGCCTTCCTCACTTAGCTGATATTTTTTTATCAAAGCCGCCCTAATGACATCATAATTATCCTTATCTGCTTCTCCTACAAGGCATAATCTAGTCAAAGATTCACCTTTCAAGTTTTCTGATAATTGATTAGCGTATTGTGATTTATCCACATTATGTGTACGACAAGAACGTTCAAATCTATCCAGCCAGAATGTAATATCGTCACTGGACTGATTGAACGGTGGAACCTTAACCTTGTAAGTAGAAGGTTTACCATTACCACTAGATGCCTGATTAACATTACTCATACTTGTCAATCTCAATTTCTCCAACTCAAATTCATGTTCTCTTATTGCTTTTTTCTCTTCAGCATCTAATCTTTTTTGTTCAGCCTCCCTGTCTAATCTTTTTTGTTCAGCCGCAGCTTCTCTTTCCAATTTTTTTTGTTCAGCTTCACTGTCTAATCTTTTTTGTTCAGCCGCAGCTTCTCTTTCCAATTTTTTTTGTTCAGCTTCCCTGTCTAATCTTTTTTGTTCAGCTTCACTGTCTAATCTTTTTTGTTCAGCCGCAGCTTCTCTTTCCAATTTTTTTTGTTCAGCTTCAAATCTCCTTTCCTCTACCTGCATCTGCAATTTCTTTTGTTCAGCAGCAGCCTCAGCTTCTTTTTCTAATCTTTTCTCTTCCGCCATAGCTTTTCTTTCTTCTGCAGCTAATCTTTTCTCTTCTGCAGCTAATCTTTTCTCTTCTGCAGCTAATGCTTTGTCATATTGAGCAACTGCCCATTGTTCTAATTGTTGACCAGTCTTATCAAGAGCTTTCCCTTGTGTAATGAAATAATCTAAAGTAGACATGATGCCTAACAATAATACTAATCACCTGAATCAATAATAATACCCCAAGTTCTCAATGACCTGATTAATCAGTATACTATCCCAATATCTGTGGGTCACAAGCCTTTAATAAGGTCTTGTATAATAGTAATAATAATCAGGTACTGGTCTATACCATAATCCAAGTGCAGTGCACAGGCAATTGTGTCTTATGAAATATACCCATATAAAACATATGTCAACCAACAGAATACATAAAGTACAAATAGGACTGACAATACAAGAACGTTTGCAGAAATCAAAATAAATCAAATAGGGAAATCAATGAAGATAATCACTGAATCTGCAAAGAATAACAACACAAATGACGTCACAATATATGAATATAAATTATGAATAGAACTGAAAGATAGAAAAGGTTAGACCAACAAATTACAAACAAATCAAAACAAAACTAAAGAACAAAGAAATATTACAAAAATAACAATAATTACAGACTTCACAGCTAACACAAAAGCAACAGTTGTCGCAGCAAATTTTCAATCAAGAAAATTGCACCTATAGAAAACGCCCACAACGGACCCTCTATGACGTGGGATACTCTGTTGTGAGGACGCCGCCCAACCTTAAACACAACCCGCTGACATAGAAACTAACATACTATACAAACAAATAACATGTAAACATAAATATATATAAATTATGTGTATGATAGTATGTGTTGCAAAATAGGCTCAGTCTTACAGTAATGGCAAAGTTATTTTTCATGAAAACAAACAAACTGCCACTTTATTCAATTAAACATTCTGGCCTTAAATATTAAAGTTCATATATGGCAAACAAGAAGATCCATCGATGAAACCAGGACTTCTTAGTTCACAAATACTGTCTTTCTGTTAACACTGACAAGAATTGATCCAACTGTTCTGTGAAACTCTATAATGTCTAATGTAAAAAATGTCAACAACGCTGACCTACATACTGCATTCACTTGACAGGTCACGTGACGAAGCGTTGACAAAGAGCAAACCAATACTGCAAGTGTGTCGTATCAGCCACAGGAAACGGTCTGGTATCGGTAATCTGTTGACTTCTGAATTTCTGCGAGGTCAAACCCAGAAAGCTGGTCCACCAGTTGATAAAGTTGATATTTAGTTGGATATAATATATGTTGATAAAGTACACCAGAACACTCCCTAGGCGGGAAGACAGGCGTCTATCATCATCAGTTGACAAGATCCCTATGGTGTTGCCTGCCCCACTGTAGTGTATGGAATGTCAACTTGACCTACGCAGTGTTGTGTAGACATGGATGGAGTGTATAATGTGCGAATGATGATAAGGGTTCGTGTTGTTGACAAATGTTCTCTTCTCACACTCATGTATGACCGGAAGTCATCGACACCAACGACTGTGTACCTTTTCTAAAGTTTAATTGGACGTACACACTCGACAGCACAGATAGTGACAAATCACAGGTTGCCATAATACATCATAGTACAGTGGACAAATGGTCTTGCAATGTTACATGGGCACTCATGTAGAATAATGGTATAATGGACTGTCAATAGCCAAGCACTCAGTATCGCCCATACATATATCATCTGACGTCACTGACTGAGCACGTCAGCTTGTAAACAATATTTCAGATGACTTCTAAACCTAATCTCGTTTAGCAACGATTCTTCAACATAATGTTCAGCACATATTTTTCCATATAATAATATTGAACCGCTAACAATGGGTTCTCATGTGTAGCAGTGATCTCTGGACTGATCAAGCGATAATACGGGCATCCCTTTTCTCTTCTTGAAAGTCCTACATGTTTTGGTTCCAAGATGGCTCCACTCGTGAACTGTCACTCACGTTTGAATACAGATAATGAATCTGTTCTAAAGTTAGTCATTCATACAACATTTCGTTGCTCTGTAGATTTGGTCATGAACAATAGACTGCATTCTACAGAATATAGTGCTGCTAGGAATCGAAGTCGTTTTTCATCGAGTCAAATATATTCTCTTAAACATTCAAATCGTAATTATCGACAATGGTGGCTTCGATCGAGAGTTCATAAGAGTATCTTTGATTACCTTGGTAGAGGGAATATGAAACTGCCATTCCTTGGCAAGATGAATAAACACTGGGGTAAAGCATACACGATAGGTCTAGACGACTATCACTTTCCCCAAAACCACTGAGATCACTTTTTCAAGGCATCAAGCCGACATAGCAAAACACACACACAGTCCCTATCAGGACGAAGCCAAATCACACCACTCAAGCGACACATCCGCCGAATAGCCTTTGACCTCTCTAGAGACAACAGAACATATAGTTCGACTTAGATATGTAAAGATATACAGATATAAGACAGACTTGTCCTACTCAGACAAACAATACACATAAATTCAGGCCATAGATATTCTGAAGCAAGAACAATCTATTATTACCCAAACAACGAATAAATCGCAGTAAAATGTATTTATCCGCGGAGTTCAAGGGAAGTAACTCAATAATGACTTTCCCTTAAGCACTAAAAAATTACCTATGTATAATATTGTAAGATATCAAAGACTGCACGTAACAAAGTGGAAACATAAAGAACATAACTGGAGGCATAAACAAGAGAATTGAAGACATAAAGAAGAGAACTAAAGACATAAATAAGAGAACTGAGGACACAAAGAAGAGAACTAAAGACATAAAGAAGAGAACTGAAGACATAAAGAAGAGAACTGGAGACATAAAGAAGAGAACTGGTGACTTGAAGAAGAGAACTGGCGACATAAAGAAGAGAACTGAAGACATAAAGAAGAGAACTGGAGACATAAAGAAGAGAACTGGTGATATAAAGAAGAGAACTGGAGACATAAAGAAGATAACTGGAGACATAAAGAAAAGAACTGAAGACATAAAGAAGAGAACTGAAGACATAAAGAAGAGAACTGAAGACATAAAAAAGAGAACTGAAGACATAAAAAAAGAGAATTGAAGACATAAATGAGAGAACTGAGGACATAAAGAAGAGAACTGGTGACACAAAGAAGACAACTGAAGACATAAAGAAGAGAACTGGAGATATAAAAAGAGAACAATTCCGGTCCCTAACTAACCTTACGGCTTTTAGTTCGGTCGGTTTTTATGGCGTAGTTTTTGGACAATTCCGGTCCCTAACTAACCTTACGGCTTTTAGTTCGGTCGGTTTTTATGGCGAGAACTGGAGAGAACTGGAGAAATAAAGAAGAGAACTGGAGACATAAAGAAGATAACTGGACACATAAAGAAAAGAACTGAAGACATAAAGAAGAGAACTGAAGACATAAAGATGAGAACTAGAGACATAAAAAAGAGAACTGAAGACATAAAGAAGAGAACTGAAGACACAAAGAAGAGAACTGAAGACATAAAGAAGAGAACTGAAGACAGAAAGAAGAGAACTGGAGACATAAAGTAGAGAACTAGTGACTTAAAGAAGAGAACTGGAGAAATAAAGAAGAGAACTGAAGACATAAAGAAGAGAACTGGAGAAATAAAGATGAGAACTGAAGACAAAAAGAAGAGAACTGAAGACATAAAGAAGAGAGCTGGAGACATAAAAAAACTGGAGACGTAAAGAAGAGAACTGGAGACATAAAGAAGAGAACTGAAGACAAAAAGAAGAGAACTGAAGATACGATGAAGAGAACTGGATGAATAAAAAAAGAGAACTGGAGACATAAAGAAGAGAACTGGAGACATAAAGAAGATAACAAGAGATATAAAAAAGAGAACAGGAGACATAAAGAAGAGAACTGGTGACATAAAGAAGAGAACAGGAGACATAAAGAAGATAACTCGGGAGACATAAATAAGAGAACTGGTGACATAAAGAAAACAATTCCGGTCCCTAACTAACCTTACGGCTTTTAGTTCGGTCGGTTTTTATGGCGTAGTTTTCGGACAATTCCGGTCCCTAACTAACCTTACAGGAACTGTTTGTAAAAAGGTTTTAAATGAAGAACTGGTGAAACTGGAGAAGTTAAAAAAGAGAAGGCGTTTCAGACATAAGAAATAATTCCAGGTCCCTAACTAACTTACGGCTTTTAGTTTCGGAACGGTTTTTATGAAGAAGTTTTGTAGACAATTCCGGTCCCCTAAAAAAAGAGAACAGCTTTTAGGCGGCTAGAAAGTTTTTATGACATTGCATTCCGCCCCTGAGAACTAAAGCGGGTTCCTTGAGACAGAGAACTGTGGTCTGACAGGTCTCCACAATTGTAGCATCTTATCTTTCTGGGCTTCCTCTGTGCCATGGGTCGCTTCCTGCTTCCTTTGCATTCTTGACCGCCAATGCCGCACACATAGATTGCTTCCATGCCCTGGACAGATGGTTTGCTGTCAAATTCCACTCTCTCATTTCTCGCCAGACTCCGGAATCCCTTTCTGAAGATCTTGGTCTGATGTACAAATACATCAATACCTCCATCATCTGGCGTGATGAATCCCCATCCCCTGCGGACACTGTACCACTTGCAAACTCCTTTTCGCCTTGTCGGTGCAGCTGCACTGGTCGGTACTGTCAGCTCACTGCTTTCGTTAACAACAGCTTGACTCTCACATACCAGAACATGCACCTCCTCGTCGTGCTTTGGCTGTTTTCGCGGTTGGCCTGGTTCTTTCTCTCTCTGCACCTCCTCTTGTGCTGGCGAAAC
Organism: Oreohelix idahoensis; assembly: GCA_024509875.1. NCBI lineage: Eukaryota > Metazoa > Mollusca > Gastropoda > Stylommatophora > Oreohelicidae > Oreohelix > Oreohelix idahoensis. The sequence goes on along the minus strand of JAMPIV010013670.1, from coordinate 8,149 downwards.
TGGTCTGTGACATCTGTGCTATCTGGGACTTTAGGAGGGATAATTCTGCTCTAAGTGCCTCCTTCTCCTTCTGAACTTCTGCACTTGCTATCTGGACCAGTGTCTCAGGCTTTTTACTTTCACCATAAACAGCATATTCCCAATGGAAATTTCTGGTCATCTCACTGACTGGTGGTTGCTCGCTGTAGGCTTTTTTTGACAATTTCCAGTAACTTCTCAGAGCTGGCCTTGGCTCCACCATGTATCCGTAATTCTCTAGATACCCATGGTGTAACGTTGTTCCATATCATGTCTAACTTGTCTTCTGCACAAAAAGGCGCCACCTTCCACGCGGCTTCCACATCCTCCACAAACTCTTGCCAAGTGGGGCTCCCCTCTCCACTAAATAACCTTATCTCTGGCTCCTCCACGTACAGTACCTTCATATGCGCATTAGCCATCTTGCTGCACGACCGCACTGCTGGGTGTTTACAATATTTGTTCGTTTGCTGTTTGCTCGGTGTCACTGTCTGCCTATCCTGTCGACGACGCCAATTGTGATAGGGTGGGCGAGATGATGATGATGATTATATTGTGATGTGTGATCACTCTCTTGTCACACTCGCACCGACCCGAACAACAATAAAACTCTTGATTCTAGAGGCAGGGGCTATATTTATTTTTACAACCCATTCAGTGACAAAGCAAACATTAAGCAAATAAACCAACGAACATAACACCAAACAAAACAAAACAAAACACCCAACAGTGCCCGATGCTAATCTGAAGAAGCAAACAAAGCACAGAATAGTTAAAATCATAATATAATACTGAATGAGAAACACCACGCTCTCACCTGTCAAACTGTCCTACGCCGCCACCTGACACACTCAACTATCACACACACACACACACACTCATGTGTGTCGTCCAATGCGACTAGTATGGTGTTGTGCATGAGGCTGGCAACCTCACCATGTAACACAGATTGCTACCGAAACCACTACTGCCCTAGCATATGAATACTTAATATGAAGGCAAACCACACTGTTGGCCCCATGCTCCCTCAGGAGCGAAGAAGAGAAATATATATCTTGAAGTGAGCCCACGTGCTCTCACAACCATTCCTCACATAACCATAATTAAATAATCATAAAATGGACATAAAATAATATTCAACTATATGTACAACAAATACTCTCAGTAATGAGAATAAGCTACTACCTCGTAACCGATCCACATCAGTATTCGTTACTGCATTCTGAAGCATGTCGTATATGACGACTGGTGCGCCTGGCAACAAGCGTGTCGTATATGACCACTGGTGCGACTGGGAATCTCATCACATGAAACACATCGTTACCGAAACAACCACTGCAATAGCATAAAAATGCTTCTTGTCGGCTTGTGATAGACACCAGCCACATTGGTGTTTCCATGCTCCGCCGGGAGCAACCAGAGAAACACATGTCTCAACAAAGGAGTGGCCTCGCGCTCTCCAGAAATCTAAATACATATTCTCACCTCACAGTAACCCATTAAATATACAGTAGAATTATGATAAGTAGGCTATCGTGAAATACACTCAATTACTTTTACATTAAAGAAATAAAATAATTACTCTTGACTTTAACAAAACTGGCATTAACACGAAAACTATCTCTTTCCTTTACTGGGGAAAATTATCTTAATCTGCTTCCCACCCACGTGTCAATTCACACAATATAAAACTGGCGTCTTCTTTATACAATCACACATGGTGACGCGCCGCCTTTCATGACCACGTGGTTGCCATCCTGATAACAGTCAATATCATCTAAATTAAAGTAAAAAATCGCTTCTCTGTCCAGTTTCATGTATGAAATAGCTCCCTACTAAATTTGCCTTTCTTGCCCGGTCTGATGACTGACATAATTGCTCTTAAACTCTCACATCTGTGATTTGGGCTTTGCGTGCCTAATAAAACCTATCAAACATTATTTTCACTCATCTATCATTTCAAGACTAAATTATAATGTCATAAAAAGACATTTCCTTTGGAAACACATCTATCTATATCACTCAACATTAAAATAGCCACATCGATATTATTTCCGAATTATATAAAACTAATTCTAATTTAAATTAACTCACGTGTCATGTCTTTGTGTTCTTCTGTGTGGGTACACAGGGCGCCTCGTTTCGTTCTCTCTTGTCTGGACTGATACTTTAAGAAGGCCCGCTGCTGGTTCGCTATCTCTTTTTATAGGCACTAGGCTAATCACTCAACTACTGCGCGCTGGGCGTATTAATCTTGGCTACTTAAATATCACACGCGATTATCGCTTTAGGAATAGCGAAAACACAAATAAAACCTACAGCTATTTAATATAACACACGAGTATCAAATATGATTCACAACTATACACCACAATTAATTTCTCAGGCTTTATTATGGCCTAAACTAATATATCTTCATGAAAACTTTTCACATCCCAGAATGCTTCGCGCACATCGAAAATAATCTGCCTAGAAACAGGTGGGGGGCGGGCGACATCGAAAATAATCTGCCTAGAAACAGGTAGGGGGCGGGCGTCTCCTTTTCGGCCCCATCACATATCTCCCTCCTGATTTTGTTGTCGTCCCGACAACATCACTACCTCTGGCGCTTCAGTCGAAATCTCTCGGATCGTTGGTGATGCGCCTGATTATTTCTCAGCGTCGATGTTTTGGGCTTAGATTCTGTATTCGGTACAACCCGGCTGGAGACACCCTTGGTCGTCATGTCTCCAGTTGTACGTTGCCGGGCTGTCAGCCGCTGTGGTCTTGAAGACTCGCTCACCGGTGCCGCGTCGCTGCCTGCCCGTGACATCTGCTTGTCAGTGCTTGCAACTGTCGACTTTGAAGAGGGATTGCTCTTTACGTGTTTTCCACTCATTTTGTGTGGGCGGTGGCTTACGTTCCCCACAATCTGCCTTTCATGAGTCTCCTCGTCTGGACACCGATGTGCACTCCCACCTATCTGCTTAGGATGGGTTTCCTCCCCTAGACGATGGCCAATTCTCTCGGCGCCCTTAGTGTGACAGTTGTCGTGGCCATCTCTTGGCTTGCGCCCTAAAGGCAACCTGGTTGTGACAGTCCGTCTAGGGAAAGAGCTCTTTGAGGGACAGGCGGCTATCAAATGTTCTGGGGATTTGCATCCAAAACATCTCTTCGGAAGCGGGCCTTGAGGGCACTTGGCTGCCATGTGGTCTGACAGGTCTCCACAATTGTAGCATCTTATCTTTCTGGGCTTCCTCTGTGCCATGGGTCGCTTCCTGCTTCCTTTGCATTCTTGACCGCCAATGCCGCACACATAGATTGCTTCCATGCCCTGGACAGATGGTTTGCTGTCAAATTCCACTCTCTCATTTCTCGCCAGACTCCGGAATCCCTTTCTGAAGATCTTGGTCTGATGTACAAATACATCAATACCTCCATCATCTGGCGTGATGAATCCCCATCCCCTGCGGACACTGTACCACTTGCAAACTCCTTTTCGCCTTGTCGGTGCAGCTGCACTGGTCGGTACTGTCAGCTCACTGCTTTCGTTAACAACAGCTTGACTCTCACATACCAGAACATGCACCTCCTCGTCGTGCTTTGGCTGTTTTCGCGGTTGGCCTGGTTCTTTCTCTCTCTGCACCTCCTCTTGTGCTGGCGAACTGGTCTGTGACATCTGTGCTATCTGGGACTTTAGGAGGGATAATTCTGCTCTAAGTGCCTCCTTCTCCTTCTGAACTTCTGCACTTGCTATCTGGACCAGTGTCTCAGGCTTTTTACTTTCACCATAAACAGCATATTCCCAATGGAAATTTCTGGTCATCTCACTGACTGGTGGTTGCTCGCTGTAGGCTTTTTTGACAATTTCCAGTAACTTCTCAGGGCTGGCCCTGGCTCCACCATGTATCCGTAATTCTCTAGATACCCATGGTGTAACGTTGTTCCATATCATGTCTAACTTGTCTTCTGCACAAAAAGGCGCCACCTTCCACGCGGCTTCCACATCCTCCACAAACTCTTGCCAAGTGGGGCTCCCCTCTCCACTAAATAACCTTATCTCTGGCTCCTCCACGTACAGTACCTTCATATGCGCATTAGCCATCTTGCTGCACGACCGCACTGCTGGGTGTTTACAATATTTGTTCGTTTGCTGTTTGCTCGGTGTCACTGTCTGCCTATCCTGTCGACGACGCCAATTGTGATAGGGTGGGCGAGATGATGATGATGATTATATTGTGATGTGTGATCACTCTCTTGTCACACTCGCACCGACCCGAACAACAATAAAACTCTTGATTCTAGAGGCAGGGGCTATATTTATTTTTACAACCCATTCAGTGACAAAGCAAATAAACCAACGAACATAACACCAAACAAAACAAAACACCCAACAGTGCCCGATGCTAATCTGAAGAAGCAAACAAAGCACAGAATAGTTAAAATCATAATATAATACTGAATGAGAAACACCACGCTCTCACTTGTCAAACTGTCCTACGCCGCCACCTGACACACTCAACTATCACACACACACACACACACTCATGTGTGTCGTCCAATGCGACTAGTATGGTGTTGTGCATGAGGCTGGCAACCTCACCATGTAACACAGATTGCTACCGAAACCACTACTGCCCTAGCATATGAATACTTAATATGAAGGCAAACCACACTGTTGGCCCCATGCTCCCTCAGGAGCGAAGAAGAGAAATATATATCTTGAAGTGAGCCCACGTGCTCTCACAACCATTCCTCACATAACCATAATTAAATAATCATAAAATGGACATAAAATAATATTCAACTATATGTACAACAAATACTCTCAGTAATGAGAATAAGCTACTACCTCGTAACCGATCCACATCAGTATTCGTTACTGCATTCTGAAGCATGTCGTATATGACGACTGGTGCGCCTGGCAACAAGCGTGTCGTATATGACCACTGGTGCGACTGGGAATCTCATCACATGAAACACATCGTTACCGAAACAACCACTGCAATAGCATAAAAATGCTTCTTGTCGGCTTGTGATAGACACCAGCCACATTGGTGTTTCCATGCTCCGCCGGGAGCAACCAGAGAAACACATGTCTCAACAAAGGAGTGGCCTCGCGCTCTCCAGAAATCTAAATACATATTCTCACCTCACAGTAACCCATTAAATATACAGTAGAATTATGATAAGTAGGCTATCGTGAAATACACTCAATTACTTTTACATTAAAGAAATAAAATAATTACTCTTGACTTTAACAAAACTGGCATTAACACGAAAACTATCTCTTTCCTTTACTGGGGAAAATTATCTTAATCTGCTTCCCACCCACGTGTCAATTCACACAATATAAAACTGGCGTCTTCTTTATACAATCACACATGGTGACGCGCCGCCTTTCATGACCACGTGGTTGCCATCCTGATAACAGTCAATATCATCTAAATTAAAGTAAAAAATCGCTTCTCTGTCCAGTTTCATGTATGAAATAGCTCCCTACTAAATTTGCCTTTCTTGCCCGGTCTGATGACTGACATAATTGCTCTTAAACTCTCACATCTGTGATTTGGGCTTTGCGTGCCTAATAAAACCTATCAAACATTATTTTCACTCATCTATCATTTCAAGACTAAATTATAATGTCATAAAAAGACATTTCCTTTGGAAACACATCTATCTATATCACTCAACATTAAAATAGCCACATCGATATTATTTCCGAATTATATAAAACTAATTCTAATTTAAATTAACTCACGTGTCATGTCTTTGTGTTCTTCTGTGTGGGTACACAGGGCGCCTCGTTTCGTTCTCTCTTGTCTGGACTGATACTTTAAGAAGGCCCGCTGCTGGTTCGCTATCTCTTTTTATAGGCACTAGGCTAATCACTCAACTACTGCGCGCTGGGCGTATTAATCTTGGCTACTTAAATATCACACGCGATTATCGCTTTAGGAATAGCGAAAACACAAATAAAACCTACAGCTATTTAATATAACACACGAGTATCAAATATGATTCACAACTATACACCACAATTAATTTCTCAGGCTTTATTATGGCCTAAACTAATATATCTTCATGAAAACTTTTCACATCCCAGAATGCTTCGCGCACATCGAAAATAATCTGCCTAGAAACAGGTGGGGGGCGGGCGACATCGAAAATAATCTGCCTAGAAACAGGTAGGGGGCGGGCGTCTCCTTTTCGGCCCCATCACATATCTCCCTCCTGATTTTGTTGTCGTCCCGACAACATCACTACCTCTGGCGCTTCAGTCGAAATCTCTCGGATCGTTGGTGATGCGCCTGATTATTTCTCAGCGTCGATGTTTTGGGCTTAGATTCTGTATTCGGTACAACCCGGCTGGAGACACCCTTGGTCGTCATGTCTCCAGTTGTACGTTGCCGGGCTGTCAGCCGCTGTGGTCTTGAAGACTCGCTCACCGGTGCCGCGTCGCTGCCTGCCCGTGACATCTGCTTGTCAGTGCTTGCAACTGTCGACTTTGAAGAGGGATTGCTCTTTACGTGTTTTCCACTCATTTTGTGTGGGCGGTGGCTTACGTTCCCCACAATCTGCCTTTCATGAGTCTCCTCGTCTGGACACCGATGTGCACTCCCACCTATCTGCTTAGGATGGGTTTCCTCCCCTAGACGATGGCCAATTCTCTCGGCGCCCTTAGTGTGACAGTTGTCGTGGCCATCTTGGCTTGCGCCCTAAAGGCAACCTGGTTGTGACAGTCCGTCTAGGGAAAGAGCTCTTTGAGGGACAGGCGGCTATCAAATGTTCTGGGGATTTGCATCCAAAACATCTCTTCGGAAGCGGGCCTTGAGGGCACTTGGCTGCCATGTGGTCTGACAGGTCTCCACAATTGTAGCATCTTATCTTTCTGGGCTTCCTCTGTGCCATGGGTCGCTTCCTGCTTCCTTTGCATTCTTGACCGCCAATGCCGCACACATAGATTGCTTCCATGCCCTGGACAGATGGTTTGCTGTCAAATTCCACTCTCTCATTTCTCGCCAGACTCCGGAATCCCTTTCTGAAGATCTTGGTCTGATGTACAAATACATCAATACCTCCATCATCTGGCGTGATGAATCCCCATCCCCTGCGGACACTGTACCACTTGCAAACTCCTTTTCGCCTTGTCGGTGCAGCTGCACTGGTCGGTACTGTCAGCTCACTGCTTTCGTTAACAACAGCTTGACTCTCACATACCAGAACATGCACCTCCTCGTCGTGCTTTGGCTGTTTTCGCGGTTGGCCTGGTTCTTTCTCTCTCTGCACCTCCTCTTGTGCTGGCGAACTGGTCTGTGACATCTGTGCTATCTGGGACTTTAGGAGGGATAATTCTGCTCTAAGTGCCTCCTTCTCCTTCTGAACTTCTGCACTTGCTATCTGGACCAGTGTCTCAGGCTTTTTACTTTCACCATAAACAGCATATTCCCAATGGAAATTTCTGGTCATCTCACTGACTGGTGGTTGCTCGCTGTAGGCTTTTTTGACAATTTCCAGTAACTTCTCAGGGCTGGCCTTGGCTCCACCATGTATCCGTAATTCTCTAGATACCCATGGTGTAACGTTGTTCCATATCATGTCTAACTTGTCTTCTGCACAAAAAGGCGCCACCTTCCACGCGGCTTCCACATCCTCCACAAACTCTTGCCAAGTGGGGCTCCCCTCTCCACTAAATAACCTTATCTCTGGCTCCTCCACGTACAGTACCTTCATATGCGCATTAGCCATCTTGCTGCACGACCGCACTGCTGGGTGTTTACAATATTTGTTCGTTTGCTGTTTGCTCGGTGTCACTGTCTGCCTATCCTGTCGACGACGCCAATTGTGATAGGGTGGGCGAGATGATGATGATGATTATATTGTGATGTGTGATCACTCTCTTGTCACACTCGCACCGACCCGAACAACAATAAAACTCTTGATTCTAGAGGCAGGGGCTATATTTATTTTTACAACCCATTCAGTGACAAAGCAAATAAACCAACGAACATAACACCAAACAAAACAAAACAAAACACCCAACAGTGCCCGATGCTAATCTGAAGAAGCAAACAAAGCACAGAATAGTTAAAATCATAATATAATACTGAATGAGAAACACCACGCTCTCACCTGTCAAACTGTCTCTACG